>ONZH01024389.1:0-24980 GCA_900303285.1 Rhinella marina | reverse complement strand
ATCAGTGCAAACAAAAGGGAAAGGGCAAGTATTCCATTTTCTAACACATCTCTCTATGTACTTTTTATATAATTAGTACTGAAAAAATGTCTATAGCCATAAGAGCATATAGTCAACTCCTGGTTTCTCTTGCATAACGTTAACAATCCACAGCAAAGCTAAAGTTTGATCTACAGGAAAGCCTAATACATAGTCATACAGTTTGTGTGAGCTTCAGTAAAGGCTCCAATAGGTGTCACATATACAGTTTTGATATACCCTTATCTAGAAGCAATGCTTCCATATTATAATAAAGAATACAGTGAGGGACATTTATTAAGACTGGCGTTCCCATATGCCATATCTTAATCCCTGTGTGCCAGAATGAGATTACCCCTATCACTGTAAACACAATATCTTGAAATAGGTATACACTATAACAAAACTAATCACTGCCTGAATAGGATACTAAAAAACAAAATAAATAAGGATTTAATTCTATAAATGGTTAAACATAGCATAGGTGGGGCTAAATAGCCCAATGTATCTCAGACAGACCACACAGTATTGGAATGTGCACATGTGAAAGCCAATAAGTAACCTGATGGCATAAATGCACTACTCTGTATTAAATAGTGAAGAATCCTCCTATTAACATTAAAATGGAACCTCCATGATAGGGGTAGCGTATCCTGTCTACCTAGCAATAAGTACTTGTCATGGTGTTCAGATATCAATATGTGAATATATTATATCCCAAATTGGATACTGTCTCCTATGATAGAGATATCCAATGTACTCAACGCGTTTCCACAGCCCCCTCTGCTTCATCAGGAGTACTGGGATAATTTATACATAAGAGACAAGGATAGATACAAAGTGAGAGTTCTGCTGATGGTGCAGAGCTCACAATGAAAATTACACCAGAGTGGCAATGAGAAAAAGGACCTGCAGTGAACCCAACTGATGGTGTTGGAACACTCGGTCGGAAAGGGAGGACAGAGTAAGAAGAGGTGCACTGGGTGAGAGTGGAGCCGCACACCTACCAGGTAAAGTTTAAAAAGAGGGAGCCCCACCTCGGTTCGTGACAATAGCCCAATCAAGTATTGAGGTACTTGGTGGGTGTGATCGGTAATACCAGTCCACCAATTGCACTCAAAACAGGTGCTGTGGGTATTGTCCATAGGTAAGTATAACGGAGTGAGGACCGGGATGGCGAATCCCATATCAGGTGAGGGGTCGGGTCTTATTGAAAGTGTATGTCATTATATATTTCAAATAAAAAGAGACATACAAATACGATAAGGCGATCGGATCAGAAGAATGGAGTAAAGACAAAGGAGTAAAGGTGAAATACCTCAGTCCCACTGAATCTGATATACCGGCAAGTAGTCACTATTTCCTAAAGGATCCATCGGTCCCAAGTTGTAGGGACTGGAACGGACCGGGTGACACATAGTGGTCATGTAGCAGTGGTCCATGAAACTCTAGTGTATCGGGTACCTACCAGAGGTTACCGAGTTAACAGCAAAGTATATTACTCGGAAATCAGAGGCGGTACTCACCAAGGCAATAAATCTGAGATTCAATATACTGCCACTAGGTAGAAAAGGTCCCAAAATATGAATAGGACCAGATGTCAAAAAAATATAAATCATTGATACGTCGGATATCTGTAAAAGGTAATTGGCTAAGTAGTATGCCGTACAGTGATCCGAGATAATAATCACAAACCACAAATTAAGATGCCACAGGCTGGGGTAAAAAGAAAGAAACAAGAAAGCAGATTCCCAGGGTATAGTGATCTACTATTATAGAGAAATCCTTTATGAGCTATATGGGACACTCAATGAACCTACGTTCGGGTGTGCTGATAGAGATATATTAGCACCGTTAAACATAGCGGTACAGGTAAACGACCTGCACAACAACACAGTATCTATGAGGTTACCAAAGGAGGACTCTACCTCAAATAAATAAAGCCACTGGTTCAGAGGTCAAATTCTGCAAAGCCCATACGATCAAAGGTGCCTGCCTTCTTGAGGATATTCCTGCTATGCCTAGATATAGATGGCAAAGGTACCATATGGGTGATTCAGTTGTTTATTCCCACGAGGTCGGACTGTGCGTTTGTGCCATCAGGTTACTTAATGTCTTTCACCTGTGCACATTCCGATACCATGTGGTCTGTCTGAGATACATTGGGCTATTTAGCCCCACCTATGCTATTTTTAACCATTTATACCAGAATGAGATTATCCTAATTTATTAAGAAGAAAATCTCTGGCACTCTGTGCGCCAGAAACTAAACCAGTCTAAACCAGTTGGCGTATACTTCAGCTATAACCTATGTGTCCATGCCGGTAAACCTCATCATTTTTCTTGCCACTTTAGAAAAAGCTTCAAAGAAGAAGCTTGAAAAGTCGGAAAAGATTGCGTACATGTGGCGTGCACCATAATGTGTGACTTTTTTACCCATTATTATGACATAAAAACATTGGTAAATGCCCCTCAGTGTCTTCTAAAAGTAATCAAACTCTTTGGTTGTTTCCCATTTTAATACATTGCCAACTAGAATTAAAATGGATTTCAGATGTTATGTAATAGACCTGAGAAAATAGTCCAAATTTTTACAGTGGAATGAAATAAAAAAAAACCTTTTTAAAAATAGTAAATAAAAACTAAAAGATGTGAGTACATATATTTTACTCTCTTTTCTGTGAAACCCCTAAAAAGCTATGTGATAACTGACAACCAATTAATTTCTGAAGTCACATAAGTAGTTGAATAAGACCCCCTGTGCGCAAAGTGTCACATGATCTGTCACATGATGTGAGTATAAATACTCCTGTTCTGAAAGGCCCCTAAGTCTGCAACACTACTAAGCAAGCAACACAAACACCAAGGACCTGCCAAAAAGTCAAAGACAAAGTTATGGAGAACAAAAAAACAGGGTTGCTATTACAAAATATCCAAAACGTTGACAGACCCACGGAGCATGATGAAAACAAAATGGAAAAAATATGGCATAACTACAAACCCGCCTACAAACCTGCCAAGAGAAGGACACCTACCAAAACTCACAGATCTGGCAAGGAGAGCATTAAATTAATTAAATATTCAACAAAGACACAAATGATAACATTTAAGGAGCTCCAAAGATCCAGAGTTAGGATGGCAGTATCGGTCCATAAGCTAAAAAAAAAAAATTGTGTGCCATCCAGCACTAGAATCAATTTCCAAAGCAATTTCAGTTTTTTAACTGAAATTGCTTTGGAAATTGATTCTAGTGCATTCTATCCTCTAAATAAAAAATATAATCAATTAAATATATAAATTTAAATATATAAATATTAAATATAATCATTAAAGTCTGAAAATCTCTAATAAAGTCTTTAAGATATTTCTTTTATTTACCTTTATTTATTTTTAAAAAAAATTACATAGTTTGGACGTAGCGGCAGCTGGGAGACAGCGTGAGTAGGCAGCGGACGCAGCAGCATCAGGCCACAGAGTGGCACAATTACATAGTTGGACGTAGCGGAAGCGGGGAGACAGCGTGTGGAGGCGGCAGCTGGGACGCAGCATGAGTAGGCCACAGAGAGGCACAATTACATAGTTTGGACGTAGTGGCAGCTGGGAGACAGCGTGTGGAGGCGGCGGACGCAGCATGAGTAGGCCGCAGACTGGCACAATTACATAGTTTGGAGGTAGCGGCAGCTGGGAGACAGCGTCTGGCCGAGCAACCGAGCATAATGTTAGTCAATGGGACTAAACCAGGCACCACCCGCTTGGAAGAGGGGAGGGTGTCTGGTTAATAGAAAAAGGTCAGAATAGCGACTTCTCCTCTTTTACGTCTTTCGCTTGTAAAAGTATGCTAATTAACTGAATTTGTACGCATTTGCGCACAATGCGTACGCATTAGCGTCCAAATGCGTACACATTAGCATAACAATTTGTATGCATTAGCATACAATGCGTAGCATTAGCTTACAAATCAACATTACAGTGAATTCCAGCATTGCGCTTAAGTACTGTCAGGACCGGCAGTCATTGCACCCGTTCTGCTGGTCCTGTCTCTGACTCTGGTGGCGATGTGGTTGCCCGTGGCCAGGCTTCTTCCTCTATTTCATCAGGCTCCTCCTCCAGCCGACGGTCTCTGGCTGTGGATGCACGTTCCAGGCAGGGGACGCGCGTGACGATCATAAGTGCCAGGGACGTGGCTGGTGAGCACACTCGCTCGCGGCCGGTTACTGGTCGCCGGAAAACGCGAGCAATATAGTCTGTGTTTATTTTCTGGTTCATCTGGTATCTCATGAGTTAAGTTTTGTTCCTTGCATTCTCCTCCTAGTCAGCTGGTTGGGTGGGATCTGCTAGGTATTTAAGGACCTGAAATGTGAGCCTTGCTGCCAGTGTTTGGAGTCTCCTTGCTACTACCTGGTTTGTTATTTGTGCTCTGAAGTTTAGATTCCAGTTTGTTCTTTGACCATTGGCGTGTTTTGTGACTATTCTTGGCTTGCTGATTTTGTTCCTGACGTTCTCTCCTGGTTTTGACACGGCTATCTGACTATCCATTTGGTTCTTGTTTGTCTGTCTTGTTTGTCTTCCCTTTCCCCTGCACTTTAGCTAGTGTATTTCGAGTCTTCAGGTTGTCGACTCAGGAGTTAGCCTGAGTAGGCAATAGGCAGGGAAAGGGGTTGGGATTAAGCTTAGGGATCACTTTCCCCTTATCTGTGTATCCCAGCCCTGACAAGTACACTCGGTGTTCTACTGTGGTAGTGGAAGAATACTGTGAGCCAGTGTGACACGCACATAACAGGCTTCTTAGAATCGCTGCACACTTTTATGTATTTGGGCAGTTAAGGGGCGAAAACAACTCAAGTCTGAACTCAGCCTTACAGGTCAATGTTAGCGCCAGCAATAAAGAATTGTGCAGAGGCCCAAGATCCTACTAGAGCGCCAAAAGCGCACGCCTTTTACACCAGTTGACTGATTCCACATACATTTCGACAGAGCCTGTTCTATTACACGCTTATACAAGCAGAGCCCCCCAGACAGGTTGGAGATAGCAGTGGCAGCAGCATCAGCAGACTATAGAGTGGCACAACGACAGTGTGGACAGGTGGCAGCAGCATGAGTAGGCCACAGAGTGGCAGAATGACAGACCCTGGAAGTGGCAGCAGTAATGAAAGTAGTAGTACAATTTGGAGGCCACAGAGTGGCACGATTACCTTATTTCGGGATAGCGGCAGCTAGGAGACGGCATGTGCAGTTGGCGGTGACTGCAGCATCAGGCCGGAGAGTGGCATGATGACATACTCTGAAGAGCAGACTGTACAAAAAATTCTCTTCCTTTTGGCTAAGATCAACTGTCGCATATGTTCTTATCAGTATCGGCGCTGGTTATGCCAGCGGACGGGAACGTAAGACAGAGGAGGTGCAGTGAAGGCTCCAGCTTTGCCTCGACTGTGACAAAATGTCAGTATTGACCCAAGACGCCGGGAAAGTTCGGAGTTCCATCTTGAGATCGAGCTGGCGGTTTGCAGGGAGCTGAGCTACTACCTGTGGGAGCCCCTGCCTCTCGCCTCCCCCATACTCATCACTGAGTGTCCCGGGGGCCGGAATCGTTTACTTTTAAAAATTTGAGTGTTCAAAACAAACAGGGTTTCCTGTGTACTTGAGCTTTGAATAATGGAATAGGAATACAAAACGTACAAAAAATTTACGACTGACATGATGCTGCAGAGGAGAGTGGTACAGTAACAGCAGCTGCAAGAGGCAGCAGTCAAACAAATTTCAAGGCCACAGGCTGGCACCGTAACAGCAGCTGCAAGAGGCAGCAGTCGAATACATTTCAAGGCAACAGAGTTGGAGAGGCAGCAGGAGTGGTACTAATTTTAAAGAGACAGAATGGCACAGTGGCATACCCTGGGAGAGGCAGCAGTAGTCAAAAAAATTTAAATGCAACATACCGCAGAGTTGCACAATTACATACTTTGGAAGTAGCGGCAGCTGGGAGACAGCATGAGTAGGCGGCAGCTGGGACGCAGCATGAGTAGGCCACAGAGAGGCACAATTACATAGTTTGGACGTAGCGGCAGCTGGGAGACAGCGTTTGGAGGCGGCGGACGCAGCATGAGTGGGCCGCAGACTGGCACAATTACAAAGTTTGGACGTAGCGGCAGCTGGGAGACAACATGTGGAGGCGGCGGACACAGCATGTGTAGGCCACAGAGTGGCACAATTACATAACTTGGAGGTAGCGGCAGCTAGGACACAGCGTGTGGAGGCGGCAGCAGCAGCATTAGGCCACAGAGTGGCATGGTGACATAGCTTGGAGGTGACAGCAGTAGCAGTATGAGGAGACCTGATTGTTGAGGTGGCAGCATCATCAGAAGGCTACATATTGGGTCAGTGACAGAGAGGTGGGTGGCAATACCAGTCACTGGTAAAGATGCTGGGTGGTAGAAGGAGCAGCTGGCAGATGTGTGGCATCAGGCGGGTGGCAGCATCATAAGAGTGGCTGAGGCAGGTAGCCTGAAGAATACAGTCTCATTTGTCAAGGTTTGGGTGACGCATCAGCGCTGATCTAATCTGATGCATCAGGCGTTGGTGGGTGGAAATCCTGGCTGATCCACGCCTGATTCATCTTGACAAAGGTGAGTCTTTCCACATTTTGGGTGGACAGGCGAGTTCTCCTTGGGGTAACTATGGCCCCCGCCGCACTGAACACCCGCTCTGATGCCACACTACTAGCCGGACAGGACAGCTTCTCCCGTTCCAAACTCGGCCAGTTGTGGCCACAAATCCAGTTTGGCTGCCCAGTAGTCCAGCGGATCTTCAATGTGGGGTGGCAGGGTGCTGTCCAAGTAGGCCACCACCTGGTTCAGGGTCTACCGCTAGTCTACCTGCTGCTGCTGCCGCCACTGCTGTTGAGTACTTTCCGCACTTGGCGGGTGAAGAAAGCTGCTCATCAGCGACTCCAGACTCAAGTTGCTGCTGATGGAGCTGGTACTGCTCCTAACCCCCGACCCCCCCTACAGCAGCCGTGGCAGTAGTACGTGAGCGCTGAGGGACCCCCCGGTCAGACCTGCGAGAGGATGGATGACGACGCAAATAGGCAGCAGCCAACTGACTACATAGGATGTCTCTATAGTACTTCAGTTTGTCCTCCCTCTCAGCAGGTGAAAAAAAGCTCCCATTTTAGACCGGTAGCGAGGGTCCAAGAGGGTGGAGAGCCAGAAGTCATCCCTCTGCCGGATGGTGACTATTCGGCTGTCACTACGTAAGCAAGTGAGCATGCATCAGGCCATTTGCGCAAGTGACTCGGAGGGACTCCCTACCTCCAACTCCACTGTATACTGCCATGGTGTCTCTGGGTTATCTGCCTCATCTTCCACATCTCCCTCTACCTCCTCTGGCTGCTCCTGCTCCTCCTCTTCTGTCACCTGGGTAGAAAAACCACTAAATGCTTGTGCTCCAATGTCCGCCTCCTCCTCCAGATCAGCCCCCACCGGACTTATGTGGCCATGAGATGCAGTCTCCACGTCTCCAGTCCCCTGACCAGAAAGATTTTGCAGCATCTGTTCCAGGACATGAAGCAGTGGAATGACGTTGCTCATACCGTAGTCCTGGCGACTGACAAATAACGTGGCCTCCTCAAAGGGCCTAAGCAAGCGGCAGGTGTCACGCATGAGCTGCCACTGGCTGACATCAAAATTACACAGGGGAGTACTCCTGCTTGGATCATTAAGAAATCGTTTCTCTGTTCGTACAGTCGGTCCAACATATGGAGGGTAGAATTCCAACGGGTGGAAACGTCACATATCAGCCTATGTTGGGGGACGCCATTCTGCCCCTGCAGCTCAAGGAGGGTGTGCTTGGCACTGTAGGAATGACTGAAGTGCATGCAAAGTTTCCTGGCCATTTTTAGAATGTTTTGCAGTTGGGAATAAGACTTGAGGAAACGTTTGACAACTAGATTAAATACGTGCGCCATGCAGGGCGCATGGCTCAGCCCTCCTTGGTGCAGCGCGGACACCATGTTCTTTCCGTTGTCTGTCACCATGGTTCCGAATTTTAGTTGTCACGGAGAAAGCCAGCAATCGATTTCTTCTTGCATGACGCGGAGCAGTTCCTCACCTGTGTGACTTCGTTCGCCCAGGCAAACCAGGAGCATGGTCAGCTTCTGCGCTGTAGGATGGCTGGACGTGTACTGCTGTCTCTTTGCAATTGCCTCGGTGAATGACTGCTGTGGAGATGAATAAGAGGAGGAGGAGCAGGAGCATCTGGAGTGGTAGATGATGAGAGACAGCTCCCTTCGGCAGAGGTGCTGGAGCCTTGACTGCCTGAAATGGGATGCGTGCCACTGGGTGATGCTGCTGCTGCTGCCGACTGGACCGCCACATCTGAGCCACGGTTCTCCCAGGCCACTTTGTGGTGACGCTGCATATGTTGGCGCAGGGCCGTGGTGCCTACATGAGCACCCTGGCCACGCTTCACTTTCTGACCACAGATTCTACATATAGCCATGTTCACCTCCTCAGGCATCTTAACAAAAAACTTCCACACCGCCGAGTAGGCGATTTACCACCAACCACCACCAACACTCCGCACTGACGGTATCTCTGCCTGGCTGAACCGCTGCGCCGCTGTTTTCAAGGCCGGAAAGCACCTGCGAAGAGTGCGGTCTACCCCGTGCCCGTTTGGCTCCCGACCTCGCACTGCTGCCACTACGCTGACTCCCACCCACACTGCCGACTTGCTGGCTGCACTGCTGCCTCACGCACAAGCTGTCAGTCTCGACTGCAGATGACGATAAGGACGAAGAAGCCCTTGCTTCACCTGACTCCCAAGTGCAATCGGCAACATCATCATCAACTACAGTTTGCACATCGCTAATGTCCTCCTCAACTGTCTCTGTGTACAAAGCCTGACCGCTCTCAACATCACCTACCACTACACTCTCCTCATCAGTACTTGACCGCCTACTGGAAGGAGCGGATTTCTGCCCCACCTCTTGGCTTCCCAGTAGCTGCTGACCGTCCTCAAGTAGTTCGTCCTTGCTGTATAGTGGCTCAGAGCCCACAGCATATACTACTTCTCTGGCTGAGGGAACCGAAAAGGACAGAGACAGGTTGAGGACAGGTGAGGGCAGTGGAGGTGCTCCAGGCCCATGCCAACTAAGGGTTGTATCTGACGAACCACCGACTCTTGTCTGGGGGTGTCCGATGTCATCTGGGAGGAAGTGGATGACCGAGTCAACCATTCAAGAACATCTGGGTTGGTGGTCAACACACGACCACTAGATGACACCGGTAGCTCTGGCCTCACCAAGTGACCCCAAATGCCACGTCCCCTTCCTCTGCTGCAACCTGTGCCTATTACAGAAACATTTGTGCCACTGCCCCTACCCTGTGAAGGGCCTGTCACCGCTTTGTCTGACATACTGATTGTTTACAGATTTAAAATAAAAGGAAATTAAAAATCCACCCAAAAAATTTACTTTGCTCACTGCCTCGCACAACAACCTGACTATTTATTTGAGAAATACAGTCACCCACATAGTGGGTTAACAATGGGTTGCTGAACTGCAGTACCGTGGGTTACTGCACAGAACTACACACTATATGACAATTTTCTTTTTCTATGGCAAATGAGGCTTCAAATACTTATTTAAAAGTAACACTGACAACCCCACAAACTCAGATTCACTAATTTTTTTAAATAATATTCACTGACTACCTTACAGCAATATCACGCTTTTCTGCTTGGAGGGCGAATGAGGCCTAAAATACTTATTTGAAACTAACCACCCCACAAACTGAGATGTACATAGTTTTTTTTAAATGATATTCACTGACTACTTTACAACAATGTCACGCTTTTCTGCTTGGATGGCGAATGAGGCCTAAAATACTTATTTAAAACTAACCACCCCACAAACTGAGATATATATATATATATATATATATATATATATATATATATATATATATATATATATTTTTTTTTTTTTTTAAATGATATTCACTGACTACCTTACAACAATGTCACGCTTTTCTGCTTGGACGGCGAATGAGGCCTAAAATACGTATTTAAAAGTAACACTGACAACCCCACAAACTCAGAATCACTATTTTTTTTAATGATATTCACTAACTACCTTACAGCAATATCACACTTTTCTTCTTGGATGGCGAATGAGGACTAAAATACTTATTTTAAAATAACAACCCCACAAACTGAGATCTAATATATAAAGCTGAGTGTATGTGTGTGTGTGTGTATGTCCTCTAAAGGAATCCGCACCGCTGCAGCTACAATCACAAAATTTGGCACACGTGTATATCAGTGTACACCGGTGTCCGGGAAGGTTTTAGAACAGTTTTCAGCTCTCCAGGACGTACCGTTCCTGAGATATTCCCAAAAAATGCATTAGCCAATAGTAACCTGGTCACATGACCCTTATCAGCCAATAGAAGCTCACAGGCAGTTTCAACACAAGGGTTTCTGTGACAACCTAGCCAGTTCACTGCTGTAGGTCTGCATTAATGAGGTAGAGCACTGTGGATGACAATGGTAAAGGGGTATTTCGGTTACCATAAATATAACTTATGTTTTAGACTAATTCATCATCAATCATTACCTCATGTAATGTAAATTTCACATATTTACTGTTCAGTAGTAATAAAAGATGTATTCTTCCACTGCTACCCACCTTCCTCCTAAATTACTATGGCATTGACCTGTAATTTAGGCCACCGTCAAAAGAAGGACTTAAAAGCCCCACCCTCAGATCCCACTAAGTCACGCCCCTGACTCAGTCAGGCCACGCCCCTTGCATGACGCATTTGATCGGGATTAAAAATATAGGTAAAAACCCCATTGAAAAAGGGGGCAGTGTAGACCCTCGAAACGCTTCTGGGATAGAGAGCCCACGCTGCTAAGGATTTCCATTAACAGACGTCTGTAAGGAACTTTGCGCCAAAGTATAACAGTCTCCTGGATATATAATTACAGTGCGAGACAAAACGCAGGATACACTGAATTTCTTGGCAAGGAGCACTTACTCTTACGTATCAGCGTTAATTCAAGCTCAGCGTTCATCCAACCTAAGCAGAACCCACGTGGGACGCTGCCTGCACGCTGAAAAGCGCGCGCATCCAGCTTCTCCGTGCTGCTGGACCGCACGGATAGAGGGAGAACAACCTGCAGAATAGAACTGAGGACACCTACACACCACGTCCAGAGTGGGTAAAGTAACCCACCATAATTAAGACTATATCAATATCGGACCAACCCTAATCAGAAGGCACAGGTCATATTTATATACAGGTGAAAATTACTGCTATCTGAAAAACAGCGCTCTATTAAATACCTGTTACAATAAGGATATATTGAATATCTAAAGAACATTTTACACAATATCGGGACTATCTATAAATTATCATTTTATTTATTACTTTTATTATTTTCTTTTTTACCCCCTTTTTTCTTTTTTACCTTTTAACAAATACTGGGCCCAGCTACCTTTTACCTTTTACAATCATGTTATAAATACATTTTGTATAAATCACTCAGAATAAAGTCACAATTTTTACCAATTTGATACCACAATAGAATGAATTATTTATGACAGTGTTATACTTACATCCTGATATAGTAGACATAGGATAATTTATATTTTGTATTTTATACTTTGTATTTATACTTTGTATTTTATATTTTGTATTTTATACTCTATATCTTATATACTTAATGAACTGATATCATATACAATCCGTATACATCAAATCGTATTGACAATATAATCTATATATCTACCTCACATTTTTCCACACGACCAAATGAAAGTGTGCTCACCCATATCATACATATAGGTAAAAATCACCTTCTTTCAGCTGCAGGGGTGGGGGGAGGGTGACTTTCTCCCTGCAGCTCATTGCTCAGACTGCACAGTGCTGCTGCTGAGAGTGAGCTGTTCAAAAGGACATCCCTGTGTCCATCCAGGCCCTGCGCATGACAGAGGACAGGGAGTCTGAAATCCAGACTGTCCACCCTAAAACAAGACCTCTGGCCACCCTAGGGCCAGGCTGATGTTAGGGTGGCCAGATGTCCGGCTTTAGGCTGGACAGTCCAGTTTTCTGGCTACCTGATCTCCGTCCGACGCAGTGCCTGGACAGACACAGGGATGTCCACCCTTTCAGTAGCTCACACTCAGACAGCTTCTCCTCCGTGTCTTCACTGAGCCAGGGGGACATGGCCTCATTTTTAGTGGTGTGTCTTCATGGGAACTGGGGGCGCTGTTTCAAATTTGGGGGAATGGCCGGTGAGGTCTAGCTTTCTGGGGTTAAGACAGTGGCCACTCTAGCTGCTGTGGAGGTCACTGTTAAAGGGGCGGGCTGCTGTAGAGGTCACTGTTAAAGGGGCAGGCAGCTGTAGAGGTCACTGTTAAAGGGGCGGACAGCTGTAGAGGTTACTGTTAAAGGGGCGGGCAGCTGTAGAGGTCAGTGTTAAAGGGGCAGGCTTCTGTAGAGGTCAGTGTTAAAGGGGCGGGCTGCTGTAGAAGTCACTGTTAAAGGGGCGGGCAGCTGTAGAGGTCACTGTTAAAGGGGCGGGCAGCTGTAGAGGTCACTGTTAAAGGGGCGGGCCGCTGTAGAGGTCACTGTTAAAGGGACGGGCTGCTGTAGAGGTCACTGTTAAAGGGGCGGGCCGCTGTAGAGGTCACTGTTAAAGAGGTGGGCCGCTGTAGAGGTCACTGTTAAAGGGGCTGTCCGCTGTAGAGGTCACTGTTAAAGGGGCGGGCTGCCGTAGAGGTCACTGTTAAAGAGGCGGGCACTGTAGAGGTCATTCTCGATATCTTTTGACGACACACACAAACAGTAAATGAAATAAATTAAATATACCCGGGCAAAGCCGGGTCCTTCAGCTAGTATATATATATTTTTTAAATGATATTCAATGACTACCTTACAACAATGTCACACTTTTCTGCTTGGATGGCGAATGAAGCCTAAAATACTTATTTAAAAGTAACACTGACAACCCCACAAACTCAGATTCACTATTTTTTTTAATGATATTTACTGACTACCTTACAGAAATGTCACGTTTTTCTGCTTGTATGGCAAATGAGGCCTAAAATACTTATTTAAAAGTAACACTGACAACCCCACAAACTCAGATTCACTATTTTTTTTAATGGTATTCACTGACTACCTTATAGCAATGTCACGCTTTTCTGCTTGGATGGCATATGAGGCCTAAAATACTCATTTGAAACTAACCACCCCACAAACTGAGATATATATATTTATATTTTTTTTAATGATATTTACTGACTACCTTACAGCAATATCACGCTTTTCTGCTTGGATGGCGAATGAAGCCTAAAATACTTATTTAAAATTAACACTGACAACCCCACAAACTCAGATTCACTATTTTTTTTAATGATATTTACTGACTACCTTACAGAAATGTCACGTTTTTCTGCTTGTATGGCAAATGAGGCCTAAAATACTTATTTAAAACTAAAACTAATAACCCCACAAACTGAGATTCACTATTTTTTTTAATATATTTCTATTATTTTTTTTTAATGTACCCCTAAACAAGGCTCTGACCCTCTTTCACTGCACTGCTTTGCAAAAAAGTGACACTAGTGGTGCTTCTTTGCATGGGGCACCCCAAAACAGCCTTAAGAAGACAGTGCACTGCTGTACAAGAGGCACTACTCCTGCAGTGTATATGGATAGCGATTCACTGTCTGATTTTCTGTACACAAATCGTCCCTCTCCTATCTCTGCAATTCAGGTTAACTATCCCTGATCTCTTTTCTTGTATTTTAAAATGTTTTCCTATCGCTTGCCCTATCTCTCCTCTGGTCTAACATGAATAGCAAATGGCGCTTTTCAGCGCTGCAGAGCTATTTATAGGGCTGTGACATCACAGGACCTGGCTGGCTGCTGATTGGCTATATGTCTGCATGTGATCGCATTGTGGGTGTTTACTTCTTTGTCCCAGAGATCCTTCCCCCATGTCATGCCATGTGCTTGCGGCCATTTTAGGAAAAAAAAAAAAAAGATTTGTTACTATGAATCGCCAGAAAATTCGCATTTGTTGCGAATTGAATTTTACATGAAATTCGTAAGGAATTCCACTACGTCAGCTTCGATTCGCTCATCTCTAGTAATAATAAAACTGAAAAGTTGGGCGTGCAAAATTATTCGGTCCATTTACTTTCAGTTCAGAAAACTTTCTCCAGAAGTTCATTGGGCATCTCTGAATGATCCAATGTTGTCCTAAATGACTGATGAAGATAAATAGAATCCACCTGTGTGTAATCAAGTCTCTGTATAAATGCACCTGCTCTGTGATAGTCTCAGGGTTCTGTTTAAAGCACAAAGAGCATCATGAAGACCAAGGAACACACCAGGCAGGTCCATTATACTGTTGTGGAGAAGTTCAAAGCCGGATTTGGATACCAAAAGATTTCCTAAGCTTTAAACATCCCAAGGAGCACTGTCCAAGTGATCATATTGAAATGGAAGGAGTATCAGACCACTGCAAATCTACCAAGACCCGGCCGTCCCTGTAAACTTTCATCTCAAACAAGGAGAAGACTGATCATAGATGCAGCCAAGATGCCCATGATCACTCTGGATGAACTGCAGAGATCTACAGCTGAGGTGGGAGAGTCTGTCCATAGGACAACAATCAGTCGAACACTTCACAAATCTGGCCTTTATGGAAGAGTGGCAAGAAGAAACCATTTCTCAAAGATATCCATAAAAAGTCTTGTTTACAGTTTGCCACAAGCCACCTGGGAGACAAACCAAACATGTGGAAGAAGGTGCTCTGGTCAGATGAAACCAAAATCAAACTTTTTGGAAACAATGCAAAACGATATGTTTGGCATAAAAGCACCACAACTCATGACCCTGAACACACCATCCCCACTGTCAGACATTGTGGTGGCTCCATCATAGTTTGGGCCTGCTTTTCATCAGCAGGGACAGGGAAGATGGTTACAATTGATGGGAAGATGGATGGAGACAAATACAGGACCATTCTGGATTAAAACCTGTTGGAGTCTGCAAAAGACCTGAGACTAGGACGGAGATTTATCTCCCAAAAAGACAATGATCCAAAACATAAAGCAAAATCTACAATGGAATGGTTCAAAAATAAATGTATCCAGGTCTTAGAATGGCCAAGTCAAAGTCCAGACCGGAATCCAATTGAGAATATGTGGAAAGAACTGAAAACTGTTGTTCACAAACGATCTCCATCCAACCTCAAAGAGCTGGAGCTGTTTTGCAAGGAAGAATGGGCAAGAATTTCAGTCTCTAGATGTGCAAAACTGATAGATACATACCCCAAGCGACTTGCAGCTGTAATCACAGCAAAAGGTGGCGCAACAAAGTTTTAATGCAAGGTGGCCGAATAATTTTGCACACCTCACTTTTCAGTTTTATTATTACAAAAAAGTTTAAATGATCCAATAAATTTCGTTCCACTTCACAATTGTGACCCACTTGTTGTTGATTCTTCACCAAAAATTTAAAATGTTATATCTTTTTGTTTGAAGCCTGAAATGTGGCAAAAGGTTGAAAAGTTCCAGGGGGGCGAATACTTTCGCAAGGCACTGTATGTAGTGCACTAAGTCTACTGTGTTATGTGCTATTTGTGCAGGGGGTGGGAGACTAGGAGCCTACCTTGTTCAGAGGCCCACTGGAGGATTCAACTGTAACCCTGTGGGCAAGTCCGAGCCTGTTTCCAGTTATCACCATGGCTATCTCTTCATGAGGCATAGAATTGCACCATTCACAGTTTCTAACATATTGCAATGTTTTTCTTCCTTGCAACAAACTTTATACACAACACACAGTATTTTGCACACTTAGCTTGCCTATTCACAGGTGTTACAACAGGTGGATTTCTCAAAAAGACAAAGTTACTTCCAGAATGCAAGGGTTATACAGCTTCTGTCTGTCACTATGATCTGGTTTTATCTCCTCTCAATGTTCAACTGAAACTAACCATATCTGCGTAGACCCTGAGATGGCTAGTGCCACTCATCTCTACTACTAGCCAGGTCTTACTAGTTCTCCTACGTCTTACTAAACTCACCACCAGGCTTCCTGCACTTCTGTTTATCCTCTTTGGGGAATGTGCAATTATCGTGGGAACGCAGATGGCACTGCCCTTATGTTGACATCAGATTTAGTCCAGCCAATGCTGTCTACTCAACAACAGTTAAAGGGGTTTTCCAAGTTATATATCCTCAGGATAGGTCATCAATATCAGATCGGCAGGGGTCCGACACCAGGCACCCCCGCCGATCAGTTGTTTGAAGAGGAGGCGCGCGCCGTACTAGCGCTGCCTCCTCTTCACTGTTTACATGCTGGCCGACATGGGGGTAGTGGTGAGTAGGTGTAATTACACCTCACCACCCCATTCATTTCTATGGGAAGAATAACTTCCATAGACTTGTATGGAAGCGATTCTTCCCATAGAAATGAATGGGGCGGTTAGGTGTAATTACACCTACTCACCACTACTCCCGTTACGGCCAGCATGTAAACAATGAAGAGGAGGCAGCACTAGTATGGAGTAGTGGTGAGTAGGTGTAATTACACCTAACCGCCCCATTCATTTCTATGGGAAGAATCGCTTCCATACAAGTCGGCCAGCATGTAAATAGTGAAGAGGAGGCAGCGCTAGTACGGCGCGCACCTCCTCGTCAAACAACTGATCAGTGGGGGTGCCGGGTGTCGGACCCCCGCCGATCTAATATTGATGACCTATCCTAAGGATAGGTCATCAACATATATAACTCGGAAAACCCCTTTAAGTCTTTCACTGCTACTAATATGCCACAACAGAATAGAGTGTGATTTAAATGCAACAGTGCTCCATATAAAGTGGTGCATTTCTCATTGTCCCCAGTGTGACTCACCTGTAATTAGACTCTTCTCTAGGCAATACAACTTCCCTAGATAATCTTAAAGGCATTTTCCAGGGGAATTATTTTAATTAAAAACTGGGTCAGACTACAGTAAGATAAAAAGTTATTATTACTCACACTCTTGATCTCCTAGCACTGTTGTTTGGTCACTGGTTTGGTCTGTGTCTCTCTCCACTTCATTGTCATAGGCAATGGCATGAGCTGGCATATAGCCAATCACTCACTGAAGTAATGACCTCAGCAAGTGATTGATTCCAAGCTATTTCCTGGAAAATAACAGGGACATGAATGGTGGTCCAATGCAGTGGCTAAGAATGATGAGGTCTTTGTAATAATTGTTTGTTATTGTCACTCACTCTAACCCATTTGTAGTTAAATTATTCCCATAAAAAATGTAATTTATAATAGGCACTATAGAAATCACTACAGAATCCCCATTGAAACATGCAAAAAAACCAACATACCCTTATATAAATCAGCGTGTGAAATCAGTCTATGTACTAGTTAAATGTTTTATTTTATTAATAGCTTCTACTGAGAGCTTTACACAGGTCATATTAAATTTATTATCATGTGAATTATTCTCATTCAAACATTAATATTATTAATATACTACTGCTAATAATAACATTAATAACAATATTAAAAATACAATGATAAAAATCTAAAGTGGGGAATTTTAATCGTGCATTCATTTTATTTTTTATTTTCACTAAGAAAAAGCTTTTCGATCCAAGTCTCCAAATTAATTCTCACCACCTGTGCCTTTGACCCAATCCCATCCCATCCTTACCTTACTACTATGCCTTAACCACTTATTCAACCTATCATTAACCACTGTTGTCTTCCCTTCTAATTATTAACATGCCATCATCACACCATCTGCAAGAAGCTTTCCTTTGACCCATCCTCTTTATCTAGATATCACTCCATTCTGTTACTCCCAAGATGTCTTCTCTGACCTATCCTCCCACCTCTTATCCCACTCATATTACCTCTGAAATCTGGCTTCTGACCTCATTACTCTACTTAAGTCACCCAAAACAAAGTCACTAAAGATCTGCTAGCAGCAAATAGTAAATACTATTACTCTATACTTTTATACCTCTCCTCTGCCTTTGATATAGTCAACATCACTATCTGTTACAAACTCTCATACGCAGCTTCAGAGATTTAGTCCTCTCCTGAATCACTTCATATCTCAACAACCAAACATTCAGTTTTTCCAATTCACACAACAGCTCCTCATCATGCCCTCTATCTTTCCCTCCAAGCTTTGTCTTGGGAGCCTTACTCTTTCTTCTTCTATACATTTGGCCTAGGACAGCTCAAGGAGTCCCACTGCTTTCAGTGCCGCTTCTATACTTTTTTTTTGGTAGAAAGAAAAAACACTTTAATATATAGAAAAACAAAACTTACAAAATAAATACAATTCCATTTCTTTTGTTCCCAAGATGTCTGTATGAGTAGTGTGAACAGTGCACAGAACAGGAGGTCCCAGTGAGCGGGTCTGCACCCTCAAACCTTACCTTATTTCAGCAGTCCATTCATTCCTCCTCATCCTTCTAGCTTGATTTAAATAGAAGAATTGAAACCTGGCCGAAATAGAAGTAGATGAAGTGATTGGTCTCGTGCTTGACGTAGCTACCAAAATTCCTGCCCACAATGCAGTGCCATGTAGGGTTGTCATTCCTGTCAAACTCCTTCTTGATACAGGCAGCTATGTCCTTCTCAATGTTGAATTTCTCCAGGGCTTGGGTGGTGATTTCCACTGCGTCCTGCTGCATCTCCTCAGACATATAAGCATTCTTGATGACCGCTTTTCTCTCAGACATGATGACTCTGTGAGGTGTTTTCTCGGCTATTCACACCCGATGTCTCCCAGCCAGCTCCCAATACCACTTCTATACTGATGACATTCAAATTTACCTGTCTGGCCCAGATGTCATTTCTATGCTATGCAGAATCCCAATATGCGTATTAGCTACACCCCCCTTTTCTTCTCCTACACCCTAAAACTCTACATCAAGAAACCGACAGTACTTCATCATATTTCCCTGATGTTAATTCCCCGACCAAACCTATAAGGTATAGTTAACGGTTCCACTCTTTCTTTAACTTTCAAGTTTGTTGCTATAATATTGATTTCTACCCTGTCTGTCAAACCACACATCTAAACTCTTACCACCTCCTGCTCCCTCAAGTTTAACCCCTTTCCAATCATCAAACGTAAATTTACATTTCTGGTTGGGCATTTAAAAATTACGCCCGCTCACAAGCGGAGTGGGGGCCATTGCCGCAGGGTGCTTGCTGTTTTAAACAGCAGGCACCTGGGACCTGGACTAACGTTTCCGATTGATGATAATGTTGATCCCATACATTTAACCCCCTTAACCTCCACGGTCAAATGTGAACACGGCATCTGAGAATTTAAAGACCAGGAGTGCGCACTCCCGGCTGTGTTCTGGCTTCCCCTCGGCAAGGAACGGGGGATGAATAGTGTTTGGCAGCCCCTGTACTCAGGAGTGGTACAGAGCTGCCGCACACTAATTCCTATAGGGAGCTGTGGCAGGGCTCCATGCGAACTTAGGGTCAGATTTATCAAACTGACCCAATCATATTCCACGTTTCATTTTTCACAGATACTTTGGAAAATGAAAGGTGGAATCTGATTGGTTGCTATGGGCAACTAAGCCAGTTCTACTTTACACCAGTTTGATAAATTACCCCATTAGTGTAATTCTAATAGACTCCAATACTAATGCATTGGAGTCTGTGACAAAAACGATATACTGTAATGATTGCTTGTTATAGTTCCCTAGGGGAACTATTAGAAAGTGTAAAAAAAAGGGGAAAAAAAGCTTAAAAATATTTAAAAACATAAAAAAAACATAATTCTAATCACCCCTTTTCCCCAAAATTAAAATAAAAATCCATATTAAAAAAAAAAATGATACCTGAAAAAAATCAAAGAAAAGTACAGGTCGTCCCACAAACAATATGTAAGCCATCACACAGTTCCATACACTAAAAAAAAAAAACGGTACTCGGGGTCAGAATATTCCAGTTGCGGCCTGCTATTGTCTCCACTCCCCCCCTCCCCCGGATGTTTTGATGGGCGCGATGGGGAGATGCAGCGTTGGCCATGCAGGCATCAGAAGCAATTTGGGTGCTGGGCATTTTGGGGGTTTTTATAGGGGTTGGATAATCCCTTTAAACATGAGTCAACAAAAATTCTTGTACATGTCCTCATCACCTCTCCCCTGAACTACTACACCACCCACTTCTATAGCTCTCATCTAATACTCTTGCAACCCTCCAATCTAGCTTCATCTTTGATGCCTGATAAAACTTCCTCTCCCCTCATTTTTCCTCCTCCTCATCCTTTTATGTGCTCCTTATTGCTTAGCGAATAGAGATGAGCGAGTAGTGAAATATTCAAAAGTTCGAAATTCGATTCGAATAGACCGCGAAATTCGACTATTCGACCGAATATCGAATCCCATTAAAGTCTATGGGAAAAAAATGCTCGCCACTTGGAAATCTCAATTCGACCACTTGGAGGTCACCAAGTCCACCCTGAAACCTCAGAAAAGGATGCCAACACTGCTGGAATGCAACTGGGACAGCAGGGGAAGCATGTCTGGGTGCATATAACGCGCCCAAGTCGCACTATTACGCCACTATCACAGCCTCTCAACAATACACTCCAAAGACAATATAACCTCTCTGTAAAGTGAGACCATACAAGGAAACCTTCTTTCCTCTACATTTCCATGGACCCCAAGCCAAACTAGACAAAAAAGAAGATAAAATTCTGCACCCCTTAAAATCACGTTGCCTATCACAACCACAGATGGCATAGGCAAGGGGGAAAGCAAATAGACCCCACCCCTAATTGTCATTGTGTGTGTATGTGAGATGTGGTCAGACATGTCTTCTTTAAAATGTAAAAACAACTCAAACACATGCAGAAGCCTTAAAATGCCCAAATTGTTGGCGCTTGAGATGTCAGTGACCCGACCTGGCCCAGTGTCATGTCTAGCAGGTAAAGCAGTGGGGATGTTGAGGGATGCGTAGGACCGCAAAAGGCAGGAAGAGGCCGTGGGCTGGCCAGAGGCTCATGGAAAATTTTGTGGAGGCCCAAGAGGTGAGACGTCTTAAAAATTGTGTGGAGGCTAAAGAGGTGAGACCTCTTAAACATTTTGTGGAGCCCCAAGAGGTGAGACCTCTTAAAAATTATGTGGAGGTCCAAGAGGTGAGACCTCTTAAACATTTTGTGGAGGCCCAAGAAGTGAGACCTCTTAAAAATTATGTGGAGGCCCAAGAGGTGAGACCTCTTAAACATTTTGTGCAGGCCCAAGAGGTGAGACCTGTTAAAAAATTATGTGGAGGCCCAAGAGGTGACACCTCTTAAACATTTTGTGGAGGCCCAAGAGGTGAGACCTCTTAAAAATTATGTGGAGGCCCAAGAGGTGAGACCTCTTAAAGATTTTGTGGAGGCCCAAGAGGTGAGACCTCTTAAAAATTATGTGGAGGCCCAAGAGGTGAGACCTCTTAAAGATTTTGTGGAGGCCCAAGAGGTGATACCTGTTAAAAATTATGTGGAGGCCCAAGAGGTGACACCTCTTAAACATTTTGTGGAGGCCCAAGAGGTGAGACCTCTTAAAAATTATGTGGAGGCCCAAGAGGTGAGTCCTCTTAAAGATTTTGTGGAGGCCCAAGAGGTGAGACCTGTTAAAAATTATGTGGAGGCCCAAGAGGTGAGACCTCTTAAAGATTTTGTGGAGGCCCAAGAGGTGAGACCTGTTAAAAATTATGTGGAGGCCCAAGAGGTGAGACCTGTTAAAAATTATGTGGAGGCCCAAGAGGTGAGACCTCTTAAAGATTTTGTGGAGGCCCAAGAGGTGACACCTCTTAAAAATTATGTGGAGGCCCAAGAGGTGAGACCTGTAAAACATTTTGCGGAGGCCCAAGAGGTGAGACGTATTAAAAATTATGTGGAGGCCCAAGAGGTGAGACCTGTTAAAAATGATGTGGAGTCCCAAGAGGTGAGACGTGTTAAAAATTATGTGGAGGCCCAAGAGGTGAGACGTATTACAAATTATGTGGAGGCCCAAGAGGTGAGACGTGTTAACAATTATGTGGAGGCCCAAGAGGTGAGACCTGTTAAAAATTATGTGGAGTCCCAAGAGGTGAGACGTATTAAAAATTATGTGGAGGCCCAAGAGGTGAGACCTGTTAAAAATTATGTGGAGGCCCAAGAGGTGAGACCTCTTAAACATTTTGTGCAGGCCCAAGAGGTGAGACCTCTTAAAAATTATGTGGAGGCCCAAGAGGTGAGACCTGTTAAAAATTATGTGGAGGCCCAAGAGGTGAGACCTCTTAAACATTTTGTGGAGGCCCAAGAGGTGAGCCATAAATATATAAATTTTTCTTATTTACGGAGCAATTCTACGGCGGTTAAGGAGGAGGAGGAGGAGGTGGAGGAGGAAATGGCACTTCATACAGATGACACTTCACTTTTGGCTGCTTTCCACGGTTGGAGAAGCAAAGTCCGGGTCAATCCACTTGCTGTTCATTTTGATTAGCGTCAGCCTGTCGGCACTGTCGGTTGACAGGCGGCTGCGCTTATCGGTTATAATGCCCCCGGCTGCGCTGAACACCCTTTCTGATAGCACGCTGGCGGCAGGGCAGGCAAGCACCTCCAAGGCGTACAGGGACAGTTCCAGCCACGTGTCCAACTTGGAGACCCAGTAAGTGTAGGACGCTGAGGGATCGGGGAGGATAGGGTTACGGTCTGCCAGGTACTCCCGCAACATCCGCCGATACTTGTCCCTCCTGCTGATAGCGGGCCCCGCAGTGATGGAAGTTGCATGAGGGGGTGCCATGAACGTGTCCCACACCTTGGAGAGTGTTCCCCTGGTGGCTGTGGGCCTGATTGATGTTGTGGGACTCTGGGAGACCCTCTCCTCTCTGCCGCCAGCGATGGTGGGTGGGAAAATCTCCATCATGTTCTGCACGAGTTCCCTCTGGTATTCCAGCAATTGATTCGTCCTCTCCTCTACCGGAATAAAAGAGGAGACGTTATCTTTATACCGGGGGTCCAGGAGTGCGAAGACCCAGTACAGTTTGTTCTCCACTATCCGGACAACACGTGTGTCCCGGGAAAAGCAGCCCAGCATGAAGTCAGCCATGTGTGCCAGACTCTGAATAGGCATGACCTCACTGCCCCCACCAGAAGGATCACTTGCCATTTCCTCCTCTTCCTCTTCCGCCTCCTCTCCGCCCCATCCGCGCTGAACCAATGGGACGCACACAGCCTGACTGCTACCCTCGCCGCCAGCATCCTCCTCCTCTTCCACAGCCACCTCCACGTCGTCCTCCTCCTCCTCATCCTCATCCTCCTGCAACTGCGACCGTGAAGCAGACAAAAGTGTGGTCTGACTGTGTAGCTCCGTTGCGTCTCCCCCTACCCCCGTCTCCTCTGCGTGCAATGCGTTCTCCCTTATTGCGATGAGGGATTCTTTAAGGACGCATAGGAGCGGGATGGTTACGCTCACTATAGCGTCCTCGCTGCTGACCTTCTTGGTGGACTCCTCAAAGATACGCAGTACATCGCATATGTCTGCCATCCATGGCCACTCGTGGTTGGCAAACTGAGGTAGCTGAGTTGGAGGCACGCGTGGATTCATAATCTGGTACTCCATCAATGCTCTCTGCTGCTCACACACCCTGGCCAACATGGAATAGGTGGAATTCCAGCGAGTCGGCAGGTCGCACAACAGCCGATGTTCAGGCAAATGGAGGCGTTGCTGGAGTTTTTTTAAGCTAGCAGCAGCTACAGTTGACTTCCGAAAGTGAGCGCACAAGCGCCGCACTTTCACCAGTAGCTCTGCCAGGTTGGGGTAAGTCTTTAGAAATTTTTGGACTACCGGATTAAAAACGTGGGCCAGGCATGGTACGTGATTGAGTTCGGCAAGCTCCAGAGCCGCCACCAGGTTACGGCCGTTATCGCACACGACCATGCCTGGTCCTAGCTGCAGCGGCGACAGCCACATCTCCGTCTGCTGCAATATGGCGTCCCTCACCTCTGGGGCGCTGTGCTTCCTGTCGCCCAAGCTGATGAGCTTAGCACCGCCTGCTGACGTCTCCCCGCACCAGTGCTGCAACGCTTCCAGCTAGCGGCTGAGGGCGATGTTAAGGCAGAGGAGGAGGAGGAGGAAGAGGAGGGGGGTGTATCAGAACCCATGCTGGCAATCTTGGGCGGGGGTGGTAGGTAGGCCGTCTCTGTTTGCGACCCCGTCCTCGCAACATTCACCCAGTGTGCCGTCAAAGAAATGTATCGTCCCTGGCCGCAAGCGCTTGTCCACGAGTCGGTGGTCAAGTGGACCTTTGCGCTGACTGCGTACCTCAGGGCCCGCCTGATGTTACGCGACACGTGCTGGTGCAGGGCGGGGACGGCACTCCGGGAAAAGTAGTGCCGGCTGGGGACGGAATAGCGAGGTGCGGCAGCCGCCATCAGGTCGCGGAAGGCCTGCGTCTCCACAAGCCTAAACGGCAACATCTCCAGGGCCAGCAGTTTGGAGATGTGGCAGTTTACGGCTTGGGCTTGGGGGTGACTCGAGGCGTACTTCCGCCTGCGGTCGAACGCCTGCGAGATGGACAGTTGATGGGACGAGGAGTGTGAAGGTGCAGGCGAAGAGGCGGGGGAAGGGGAGGCTGAAGGAGAAGGCCCCAAAGTAGCCGAGGCAGAGGCAGATGTGGAGGTGTCCTGGCTGGAGGTCTGGACCGCAGTGGCAGCACACAACAAAGGGGAAGAGGCAGTGCAGCAGGAACGGGCGCAGGTTGTATTGCGTTTGCTCTCTCCCACTCAGCCCAGTGCTTGACTTCCAAGTGACGCCGCATGCCTGAGGTGGTCAGATTGCTCTTCTCAGAGCCCCTACTCAGTTTTGAGTGGCAGAGTGTGCAAACCGCGCTCAGTTTGTCATCCGCACAAACATTAAAAAATCTCCACACCACAGAA
>ONZH01024388.1:0-17299 GCA_900303285.1 Rhinella marina | reverse complement strand
TGTTTCACAGATCTTTGTTGAAGAGATATGTTGAACCTCTGGAGCCATCTCCCTTGCCACCCACGCCTGTCTTGGTGGATGGTAATTTGGAATTCCAGATTGTCAAGATCATTAATTCTTGAGTTCTCAGTGGGACTCTTCAATATCTTGTTCACTAGAAGGGTTATGGTCCTGAGGAGAGGTCATGGGTACCGGCATCTGACCTGAATGCCAGTCGTTTGGTGAAAGCCTTTCACAGGTGTAATCCTGATAAAGTTGGTCCTGGGTGCCCGGAGGTCACCCGTAAAAGGGGGGGTAATGTCACGAGTGGGCTTGCGTCTGGTATCAGATGTTCTGCGCGGCTTTTAAAAGTGACATAATTTGACATGTTTTCCCCTTGGTTTGGTTTCTGGTTACCACAGCCCTTCCCCTCAGCTGTTGTAGGTGTGGTCATTTTCTCTCCTCTATTTATTCCTTCATTTCCCAGTATTCACTGCAGTTTATACTTTCTGCCTACTTTGTAGTGTGTGGTGTGGATCTCGGCTGAGATCTGGTTGCTGCTATATCTGCTTTAAGATAAGTGACATTTTCCATTTTGTGGTATTTCCTTCTGGAGTCTCCAGTTTGTCCTTACTCTTGGAGGAACGGGTTGACTCTTTCCTGTGTCACTAGCTGCAGGGTTCTTTAGGGTGAATTTATTATTAGGTTCCTGTGTATGAACTCTTCAACCACTAAGTCTTGTTCATACTGGTAGTCAGTCAGGGCCTAGTTTCAGGGTTCCCTGCAGGAGGTGACCGTTTCCCTGGTTTTGGTCTTTTCCCTTCCCTCGTATGCTTGGTGTGGCTATTCCCTCCACACCAGAGCGTGACCGCTATACTACAATAGTGCCACGGTTTTCCCAGGCCACTTTATGGTGACAGTCTATGTGTTGATGCAGAGCAGTGGTGCCAACATTAGCACCATGACCTCGCTTCACTTTTTGCACACATCTTGCATGCTGCCACGCTAACATCCAGTGAATTGATTCTAAAAAATCCCGCACTACCAAGTATGGCATTTTACCCCCAACACTCCCTGTTGACTGTTTGCCGCTGCCTTTGTGAACCTGAGCACCGCTAGTTGTTTCTTGACAGGTAGGCTCCTAAGTAGCAAACGGTCTACCCCAAGCACTTTTGGCTCCAGATCTTCCACTGCTTCCACCCAGCTGGCTCATTGGTATGCTGCTACGTAGGGTGTCATGCTGTCTCACCCCTGATGATGATGATACCCCTTCATCCACTAATGTGTGTTAATCACATATGTCACCATCACTAGTCTATTACTGCATCCCTTACCGCTTGCAACACATGCTTCCATCCGACTGTCATCATCATTAGTTGTGCTCCTAAGGGAAGATGCAGCAGACCTCTCCTCCATGTCAGTGCTGGCCTATAGTTGCTGATTGTCCTCGCTGAAAAGCGGAGCAGAGCTGGCAGGATGCATAACTTCCCGAGCAGAAGGAACAGCAAAAGAAAGAGGCAGTTGCAGGACAGGTGAGGGCACAGAGGTTGCAATCTAAGTGTGGTGTTAGAGGAACCCACTGATTACTGGCTGTGTGTATCTGTTGTCACTTGAGATGATGTTGAAGAGAGAGTCAATCATTCTAGTACAGCTGGATTGTTGGTCAAAACATGACGGCTACATGTCAGTGGCAGTTCTGGCCTGTTGCTGCTGCTGCATCTACCAGTTTACCACTACCCCTTCTTCTGCTGCTACTTGTGCCAACTATAACAACAATTTTGACACTGCCTGTTCCTTTTGAGGGCTGAGACAACTGTTTGTTGGCCATAGTGTACGGTAACTGAATCAGTAATGTAACAGAAGAAGTATAAATTGCGCAGCAGATTAGACTAGACTAGAAAATTGCGCCTATATATAACTACCTATTGACAATGAATCTGATGCACCGTATGTCTATATATAACTGAACAGATTGGTTATTAATGGCACAGCAGATAAACTAGGTACACACGCCTATAGATTAGACCAGCTGTTCAGACTAAGTCTGATGCACAGTCTATGTATAACAGAACAGATTAAGAATAGAGATGAGCAAATATTAAAATGCTCATGTGTTCGGTACTCGGTACGAACTTTTCTAAAAGTTCGTATATTCGTACCGAATAACGAACCCTATTGAAGTCAATGGGAGATACGAGCATTTTTGCAGGGGACCCAAGTTCTTCACAGGCAAGGTTGCCTAAACACCTGAAAACCTCTGAAAGTGAAGGAAACACCACAGAAATGGATAGGGAACACCAGGGGCAGCATTCATGGAGCAGACAGAGACAGTGCAAGGAGCGACAGGACCTTGTCCGATAAAGCGTACGCTATTTCTACGTATAATTTACTCTAAACGCTGTTGCGTATTAATTCAAGACAGTGAAACCATTACCACTTGCAAGCATAGAGAAGTAGAGATGAGATGAGTGAGCACTAAAATGCTCGGGTGCTCGTTATTCGAGTCGAATATTTCCCAATGCTCGGGTGCTCGTTTCGAATAGTGAACCCCATTGAAGTCAATGGGAGACTCGAGCATTTTTGCAGGGGACCAAAGCTCTGCACAGGGAAGGTTGCCTGAAAACCTGGAAACCTCAGAAAAATGATGGAAACACCATGGAAATGGACAGGAAACAGCAGCGGCAACATGTATGCCTGCCTCTGAGGCTGCCTAATCATACCAATACGCCAAATTCTGGGCAACAGCCTGGTGGTGACCCTCAAGACAATTGTGCTGACCCAGACCAAGATGGGCAAGGCACATGCGCTGGCACATGTTAGGAAAGCGCCCAACTAGGTGCAATGAAGGTCCATCACCACCTGCGGGAGACACCACTGCCCATGCTGGCACTGCTGTTCTATCCCCCGCCCCAGGACGCAGGCATAAGCCTGACACAGCATGGCGGTGACACCAACAAGTGACCAAGTTAGATGAGGTAGCAGGTGAGCCACCCAAAAATTTAGCCTGATACAGCATGGCAGTGACACCACCAAGTGACCAAGTTAGATGAGGTAGCAGGTGAGCCACCCAAACATGTAGCCTGACACAGCATGGCGGTGACACCACCAAGTGACCAAGTTAGATGAGGTAGCAGCTGAGCCACCCAAAAATTTAGCCTTACACAGCATGGCGGTGACACCACCAAATGACCATGTTAGATGAGGTGGCAGGTGAGCCACCCAAAAATTTAGCCTGACACAGCATGGCGGTAACACCGCCAAGTGACCAAGTTAGATGAGGTAGCAGGTGAGCCACCCAAACATGTAGCCTGACACAGCATGGCGGTGACACCACCAAGTGACCAAGTTAGATGAGGTAGCAGTGAGCCACCCAAACATGTAGCCTGACACAGCATGGTGGTGACACCACCAAGTGACCAAGTTAGATGAGGTAGCAGGTGAGCCACCCAAAAATTTAGCCTGACACAGCATGGCGGTGACACCATTAAGTGACCAAGTTAGATGAGGTAGCAGGTGAACTACATAAAAATTTACCCTGACACAGCATGGCGGAGAACCCAGAGTGACCAAGTTAGACTGAGGTAGCAGGTGAACTACATATAAATTAACCCTGACACAGCATGGTGGTGACAACAGAGTGACCAAGTTAGACTGAGGTAGCAGATGAATCACATAAAAATTTACCCTGACACAGCATGGCAGTGACAACAGAGTGACCAAGTTAGACTGAGGTAGCAAGTGAACCACATAAAAATTTTCCCTGACACAGCATGGCGGTGAACCCAGAGTGACCAAGTCAGATGAGGTAGCAGGTTAACCACCCAAAAATTTTGCCTGACAGAGCATGGCGGTGACACCACCAATGCCTTGGTCAGACTGAGATTGCAGTCAAATGGCTGTGATTGAGCCTCTTAAAAAATGTTTTGGAGTGTCTGAAGCGGTGACAACAGAAGTGCATGGCTGTGACAACAGAATGACCAAGTTAGACTGAGGTATCAGGTGAACCACATAAAATTTTACCCTGACACAGCATGGCAGTGACAACAGAGTAACCAAGTTAGACTGAGGTGGCAGGTGAACCACATATAAATTTACCCTGACACAGCATGGCGGTGACAACAGAGTGACCAAGTTAGACTGAGGTAGCAGGTGAACCACCCAAAAATTTTGCCTGACAGAGCATGGCGGTGAACCCAGAGTGACCAAGTCAGATGAGGTAGCAGGTGAGCCACCCAAAAATTTTGCCTGACAGAGCATGGCGGTGACACCACCAATGCCTTGGTCAGACTGAGATTGCAGTCAAATGGCTGTGATTGAGCCTCTTAAAAAAATGTTTTAGAGTGTCTGAAGTTGACTCTCCAAAAAAATTGTTTTGGAGTGTCTGTAATTGACCCTCCTAAAAAATGGTTTTGGAGTGTCTGAAGTTGACACTCCGGAAAAATTGTTTTTGAGTGTCTGTAGTTGACCCTCCTAAAAATTTTTTTTGAGTGTCCGTAGTTGACCCTCCTGAAAAATTGTTTTTGAGTATCTGTAGTTGACCCTCCTAAAAGATTTTTTGGAGTGTCTGTAGTTGACCCTCCTAAAAAATTGTTTTTGAGTGTCTGTAGTTGACGCTCCTAAAAAAATGAATGAGAGAGGGCCTGTAGGTGGCCCTCCGTAAACATTGTTTGAAAAGAGAGCCAGTTGGCCCTCTGAAAAATTGCCTGTTGGCTCAGTTTTTTTGTACGAAGAGAAGGAGGAGAGGATACATGAAGAATCTTCATGTTGAGCTGCTTTCCCCGGTGGAGATTTGAATTCCGGTGAAATCCAGGTTTTATTCATTTTAATAAGCGTCAGCCTGTCAGCGCTGTCAGTTGACAGGCGTGTACGCTTATCAGTGATGATGCTACCAGCTGCACTGAAGACCCGCTCTGACAACACGCTAGCGGCAGGGCAGGCCAGCACCTCCAAGGCGTACAGCGCCAGTTCGGGCCACGTGTCCAGCTTTGCAACCCAGTAGTTGTATGGAGCAGAGTGATCACGCAGGACATTGGTATGGTCAGCTAGGTACTCCCTCACAATATTTCTGAAAAGCTCCCCCCTACTCTGCCTAGACTGGGGACGTGTGACATAGTTTTGCTGTGGTGACATAAAACTAGCAAAGGCCTTGGAGAGTGTTCCCCTGCCAGTGCTTGACAAGCTACCTGCTCCCCTCCTCTCCCCCGCTAGTTGGCCCACAGAACTACATCCTCTGTCGCTAGCGATGTCAGATGGGAAGGATAGTTTCAGCTTTTGCACCAGGGCCTGTTGATATTGATTCACTCTCATACTCCTTTCCTCTACAGGAATGAGAGTGGAAAAGTTTTGCTTCTACTGGGGGTCCAGGAGGATGAACACCCAGTAATCGGTGTTTGCAAAAATGCTTCTAACATGAGGGTCACAGGAAAGGCAGCCTAACATGCAAGAATTCCCTCTCTTCAATAGGCTGACTCTCCATTTCCTCCTCCTCCAACTCCTCCTCTTCAGCCCATACACACTCAACAGATAAGAAGGAATAAGCATTGGTACCCTCTTCAGTCTCGCCAACAGTCTCCTCCTCTTCCTCCTCATCCTCCTCCCCCTCCTCCAATACGCGCTGAGAAACAGACCAGAGGGTGGTCTGGCTATCAAGCAAAGTATCTTCTTCCCCCATATCCTGTGACAAGCGCAAAGCCTCTGACTTCATGCTGAGCAGTGAGTTTTTCAGCAGACAAAGCAGCGTGATGGGGACACTGATAATGGCGGCATCGCCGCTGACCATCTGTGTTGACTCCTCATAGTTGCTTAACACCTGACAGATATTAGACATCCACGTCCACTCCTCATTGTAGACTTGAGGAAGCTGACTAACCTGACTACCAGTTCTCGTGGAAGTTGTCATCTGGCAGTCTGCAATCGCTCCGCGGTGCTGGTAAACCCTGGCTAACATGTGTAATGTGTAATTCCATCACGTGGGCACGTCGCACAGCAGTCGGTGAGCTGACAGTTGTAAGCGCCATTGCACTGCCCTGAGAGTGGCAGCATCTGTGGTTGACTTGCGGAAATGCGCACAGATGCGTCGCACCTTGGTGAGATAATCAGACAAATTGGGGTAGGTCTTGAGGAACCCCTGAACCACAAGATTGATCATGTGGGCCAGGCATGGCACATGTGTGAGTCTGCCGAGTTGCAGAGCCACCACCAGGTTATGCCCGTTGTCACACACAACCATGCCTGGTTTGAGGTTCAGCGGCACCAGCCAAAGATCGGTCTGCACCGTGATGCCCTGAAACAGCTCATAAGTGGTGTGCCTCTTGTTACCTAAGCTCAGTAGTTTCAGCACCGCCTGCAGTCGCTTACCCACAGCAGTGCTGCTGCGCCTAGAGCTACCGACTGAAGGCGCCGTGCTCACAGATGGTAATTGAGAGTAGGAGGAGAAGGAGGAGGGGTTGGAGGAAGAGGCATAAAAAGCCTTAGAAACCGTGACCGAGGTAAGCCCCGCAATCCTCGGTGTGGGCAGCACATGAGCGACCTCAGGGTCAGACTCGGTTCCAGCCTCCACCAAGTTAACCCAATGTGCCGTTAGGGAGATATAGTGTCCCTGCTCGCCAGCACTTGTCCACGTGTCCGTGGTTAAGTGGGCCTTCTCAGTAACCGTGTTGGTCAGGGCACAGATGATGTTCTCTGACACGTGCTGGAGTAAGGCTGGGACGGCACATCGGGAAAAATATTGGCAGTTTGGGACCAAGTACCAAGGGACAGCCACCGCTATCAGGTTGCGGAAAGCCTTAGTCTCTACCAGCCTATAGGGCAGCCTCTCCAGGCTCAGCAGTTTGGAGATGTGGATGTTTAGGGCTTGTGCATGTCGGTGGGTGGAATTATATTTGCGCTTGCGCTCAAATGTCTGATGTAAAGACAGCTGAACGCTGCGCTGGGACACATTGGTGGAGGGTGTGGAGGAATGTGGAGGTGAAGGGGTGGTTGTAGCGCGGTCGGAGCTCGTGCGGGGTCCTGGGCGGGGGGTTGACTCGCAGAGCCAGCATGTGACACAGGGGAAGGAGCAGTGGTGTGACCCGCAGGAGGTAAACGGCCTTGGTTCCACTGAGTCGGGTGTTTAGCACTCATATGCCTGCGCATGCTGGTAGTGGTTAGGCTGGTAGTGGTGGCTCCCCTGCTGATCCTGGTGTGGCACAGGTTGCACACCACAGCCCGTCGGTCATCCTCACTTTCTTTAAAGAACCTCCAGACTTGCGAACATCTAGGCCTCAGCACGGGAGCTTCACTCCGTGAAACAGTTGCTGATCTACTTGCTCTGGCCTTGCTTCTCCCTCTAGCCACCCCACTGCCTCTTCAAACCTGTTCTGGTGCTGCACTTGCCTCTCCCTTAGAAGCACTGTCTTGACTAGGCTTACCAACCGAGCTCGGGTCAATCACCTCATCATCCACCAGCTCTTCCTCCAATTCCTCACTCTGCTCCCCACTCGGACTTACTGCCCTGACAACAACGTCACTGTCCAACAACCATGTCTCATCATCATCATCATCCGACACCTTTTGACACACTACTTTCACTAAGTCCACACTCTCATCACCCACAGACTGCGAAAGTTCTAAATTTTGGGCATCGGGACAGAGCAACTGCTCTGGTTGCTGCTGAGCAGTGGTTTGTGACTCTGGGAAGGGTCCTGAAAAGAGTTCCTGGGAGTATGCCGGATCTGAATCCATATTTTCCATTGGGGGGCGCAGGCTGGGGGGAAGGAGGTTGAGCTGGAGGAGCCAGAGGTCTACTCCCTTGGCTAGCGTGGGTGGACTGCGTGGAAGACTGGGTGGTGAATAAATTACTGGTCACATTATCCGCTATCCACGTCATCACCTGTTCGCACTGTTGTGGTTTCAATAGTGGTGAATTACGTGACCCTGTTAGTTGCGAGATGAAGCTATGGAGTGAACCTCTGCGGTGTTCCACTGTTCCCTCATAAGCAGGTACTGTGTCACCCTGCCCAGGACCAAGGCCTCTGCCCCCTACATCACTTGGACGCCCACGCCCACATCCTCGTCCTCGACCCATACCCCTGGGGTTCACCATTTTGTATATTCAATAAACTGTAAAATTAATATCTGAGGCCAAAACCGTATTCAGTAGACAGTAGAATTACTATCTGATGCAAAAAACGTATTTTCTAGACTGCGGCTACTGTACCGCACACGACAGAATTTTTCACTGCACTTTAGTATATATAATTGAGAGAAAAAACTTATTTACTAGACTCCGGCTACTGTACCGCACACGACAGAATTGTTCACTGCACTGTAGTATATTTAACTGAAAGAAAAGACGTAGTCTTTAAACTGTGGCTACTGTACCGCACACAACAGAATTTTTCACTGCACTGTAGTATGTATAACTGAGAAAAAAACGTATTTTCTAGACTGCGGCTACTGTACCGCACACGACAGAATTTTTCACTGCAATGTAGTATATATAACTGAGAGAAAAAACGTATTCTCTAGACTGCAGCTACTGTGCCGCACACCACTCAATTTTTCACTGGACTGTAGTATATATAACTGTGAGAAAAAAACGTATTTTCTAGACTGCGGCTACTTTACCGCACACGACAGAATTTTTCACTGCACTGTAGTATATATAACTGAGAGAAAAAACGTATTCTCTAGACTGCAGCTACTGTGCCGCACACAACAGAATTTTTCACTGCACTGTAGTATATATAACTGAGAGAAAGAACATAGTCTTTAGATTGCGGCTACTGTACCGCACACAACATAATTTTTCACTGCACTGTAGTATATATAACTGAGAGAAAAAACGTACTGTTTAGAATGCGGCTACTGTACAGCACACGACAGAATTTTTCACTGGACTGTAGTATATATAACTGAGAGAAAAAACGTAGTCTTTAGACTGCGGCTTCTGTGCCACACACGACAGAATTTTTCACTGCACTGTAGTATATATAACTGAGAGAAAGAACATAGTCTTTAGACTGCAGCTACTGTACCGCACACGACATATTTTTTCACTGCACTGTAGTATATATAACTGAGAGAAAAAACTTACTGTTTAGAATGCGGCTACTGTACAGCACACTACAGAATTGTTCACTGCACTGTAGTATATATAACTGAGAGAAAAAACGTACTGTTTAGAATGTGGCTTCTGTATAGCACACTACAGAATTGTTCACTGCACTGTAGTATATATAACTGAGAGAACAAACATACTGTTTAGAATGCGGCTACTGTACAGCACACTACAGAATTGTTCACTGCACTGTAGTATATATAACTGAGAAAAAAAAACGTACTCTTTAGACTGTGGCTACTGTACAGCACACTACATAATTGTTCACTGCACTGTAGTATATATAACTGAGAGAAAAAACATATTCCCTAGACTGCACTACAGATCCCATCAAGCCAAGGTACAGCAGCAGCAAAAATGAGTACTGAGAGGACTTTGGGCAATTTCTTTGGGGTCTGTGTGGACCACGTGCTGTCCCCTTTCTGCCACCAATCGCTGTGCACAGTGTGCAGCCAAGATGGCGGTAGCTGCACTACAAGTTCCAGCCAGCAGCCAGAAGGAGACAAAAAAAAAGGTGCTTGTAGCCCTTAGAAGGGCTGTTGGGTTCTTTGAGGATGATTCCTGCCTAACCAAAATCTAAATTGAGGCCTTAACACTCTCCCTGATACACAGCAGCTCTATCCCTAATCTCATCCAGGCGGCGTCTGAGGCGAGCAGCGCGGGACCAGATTCTTATATCCCCAGGTCATCTGATCTGGCCATCCAATCCCTGCTATCGACTTGTAGGGGTTCCACATGATGCTAGGAGGTACCAAAGACTCTCCTGCATGTTGATTGGCTGAGAAAAAGGCGCCTAACATGCAGGAAGAGGAAGATGCCATTTCCTTGTGTATCGCGAGATGCTCTTCCATGTATCAAGCATGTACGAATACCCTAATGCTCGAACCAGCACCAAGCTCGGATGAGCATGTTCGCTCATCTCTATAGAGAAGCTGTCACTAAACTTTCTGAGATTTTTGAATGCTGACTTGTTGATCAGGACTCTAAGAAAGCTGGGTGATTACGATCTAATAGAAGTTAATAGTCGTGTGTCAGGATTTATCACTTATGTTTAGATCAAGTCAGATTTAGATATTTTGTACGCTTATATATCAGATATTTTGTACGCTTATATATCAGATATTTCGTACGCTTTCACTATCCCTATCACACGCATACTCTTTCCCTCCTAAAACCACAAGGTGTGTGATCCGAGCCCCAGGCATACGCATATATATAATAGCACCAGGGGCAGAATGTATGGAGCAGGCAGAGACAGTGCAAGGAGCAACAGGACCGTGTCCGATAAAGCGTACGCTATTGCTACGTATAATTTACTCTATACGCTGTTGCGTATGAATTCAAGACAGTGAAACCATTACCACTTGCAAGCATAGAGAAGCTGTCACTCAACTTTCTGAGATTTTTAAATGACAACTTGTTGATCAGGACTCTAAGAAAGCTGGTTGATTACGATCTAATAGAAGTTAATAGTCATGTGTGTCAGGATTTATCACTTATGTTTAGATCAACTCAGATTTAGATATTTCGTACGCTTATATATCAGATATTTTTTACGCTTATATATCAAATATTTCATATGCTTTCGCTATCCCAATCACACGCACACTCTTTCCCTCTCCTAAAACCACAAGGTGTGTGATCCGAGCCCCAGGCGTACGCATATATATAATAGCACGTCACCTGATGCAGGCAGCCAATCACTCCTAGACACGTAGAAAAGGTAGAAGGTCATGGCAGGAGGTCCCCCAGGCTTCCCTGCATGTTTATTGGCTAAGAAATAGGCGCTAAACATGCAGGGAGGAGTTAAAAAAAACACGAATTTCACACGCTACTCACCCGAGTAACGAATACTTACGAGTACGCAAATATCCATGTGGATAACAAATCTTTACAAATATATTTGCTCATCTCTAATTAAGAATGAATGACACAGTGGAACAAGATACACAGTGAGATTACACAGAGCCTGCATTATCCTGCAGTATCCCCATTTTCTCCCTATGCTCTTTCTAAAGTGTCCAAAAACTCTCCCTACGATCTCCTTATACTGTCCCTATCCAATATTTTTCAATTAAAAGATTGCTAGAACACTGTCCCTAGCACTTGCCACTTCTCTCCCTATGCTCAGCTTACAGTAAAATGGTGGAGATCGGGCAGGATTAGGCTTTTTATGAGGCTGTGACATCATAGGGGATGGCTATCTGTTGATTGGCTGGCTGCATGGCATTATGGGTCATATGTCCTTTCCAAGCTTCTTGCTTTATTTTGTAACACATGTAGCTGCCGCTTTAGGAAAAATTGATTTGTTACAACAAAGCAAGAGGAAATTTGGATTTGTGGCAATTTCCCTGAAATTCTGATTAAATTTAGTTTGTTGCACTTCCATTCGCTTAACACTAGAGACAATCCCTCTACACTTGACAAACTTATGTCCCTTATGTAATTTTTCATTCTTATCAGGTTGTTATGGTACAACATTCTGAAATGATAAAAAAGGTAAACTATGACAACTGTGAGGAATGACTTTATCTTGACCTCCCTTCAGTTTACAGCATTTCAGATATCTATATCAAAGGAATACTTTCCATTGCATTTTATGTATAGACAGAACCACATCTTTACATTGTATTCACCTTTAATTTTATGGCTGGTTAAAGAAATAATTTCAAGGTTATTCACTGAAAATTCATATTGTACCACCCTATACACGGTATATTTTCTTCTGGAGACACATCAGCACTGAATTTATATTATATATTGGAAAAAAATTGAATCTGTCACAGGGATGGTTGTTACATTTCCTTTCCTAATTGGTTTTCTCATCTGTTTTCACACTTCTGTCCTATGTTTCATTCTGCACAATCCTTCTCTGTGTTGTGTAAGAATTCTCCATGCTGCTCGCGATCAGTAAAAAAAAAAAAACAACATACATTCACTGTGGAACATACTTCATGTATGTTTTCTCTTAACATACAGGAAAGCCGTACTGAAATTATTATATACTCTTAGACAAATTTTTATTTGGGGTTTTAATGACATTTGATGTGATAAAATAATACACTTCTTAAATCCTTTTTATTTTCTGCTGATGATATTTCTTACAAAATGATCATACCACGAAGATCCGATGGTCAATAGTTTGGTTTATTTTTAGTGACAAAATAACTTTCGAGCAAATAAACACTCACGCAATAAATGAACATTGTCCAGCCAATTCAATGTATGCTGCCAGAACTGGCAGTTTTAGGATTTTGTTAATTAACACGCAGTAGAGCAACTTTCATTTCTGTGTACCTAGCAGTAAACTCTAATTATTTTATTACATTTAATTAAGAAAAATTCTACATATAAGATTTCATCAACATTTTAGCACTTATGGGACTAATCAGATAACCCTTCTATATAAAGTGTAAACTTTTAGAACATTTTCTAAATGAAATGATTCAGGATCCATTAAATAAAAACCCAGAAACCACTTTGCAATCAGACAACTAAGTCTAAAGAAATTCTTAAAATCAGATATGTAAGCAAGTATGGTCCTGTAGCAAGTGTGCTTCAATATAACATATGTGAGTCTAGATTGTAAGCAGTTTGAAGAAGAGTTTAGTTATTTTTGAACAAATGATGTGAGTACTTTAATCATCTCAAAGTATAAATGAAACCTAATGTCATATTATATAATGTATTATATAATTGTGTACAGTGTGTGTATGTAGGAATATGCAGATCTGTACTGTGTAGGGAACCAGAAAAACCTCTATATGCCTCTTTATGAAATCAGAGGTATAGTAGGGTCACTGTAGATATCTATGTGTGCTGTATTTTAGGTCCATATAACTTGTGTGCATGAGCCATTAGAAAGGTAAGATTAACAATACTTCATAATGATATAAGGGTATGGCTACATGGAGCGGCCACACTGTGGACGGGTTGTAGCCCTGCTGCGGTAAAGAACAGCTTCCTTTCATTTAAACAGGTTTTCCTAGATCTTTTTCAAGGAGGCACAACTGTGGGATAGTAACATTGATGATGGCATCATAAGCGTGGCCATGTTGGTAGAGTACTAGAAACAGCGCAACACAGCACACACATCCCGCATGGAGGCCCACTGAAGTTGGTGGTGCAGGTGTTACACTGACCGGATAAGGAGGTAGTAGAAGTGGATGAGGAGGGAGTAGAGAAGGAAGCAGAGTCGGAGGTGGTGGCAACAGGAGGCACTGAGAAACATCCAGCAATCTTCGGTGGTGGTAAGACATGCACCAAATCACTTTCCACCTCAGGCTTAGCCACCACTGTATTTACCCAGTGGGCAGTTAGGGAGATATAACATACCTTCCCATGATTACTGGTCTCTATATCAGTGGTTATGTGGACCTTGCCACTTATGGCGTTGTGCAGCGCAGACCTGATTTTGTCCGCCACTTGTTTGTGCAGGGCAGGGGTGGCCTGCCTGGGAAAGTAGTGGTGGCTGGGAACTGCACACTGTTGTACAGGCACCATTATTACGTTTTTAAAACTGTCCGTCCCCATCAGATGGAATGGCAGCATTTCAAAGTCAAGGAATTTTGAAATGATGGCATTCAAGGCCAGAGCTCGTAGGTTGGTAGGGGGGTACTTTGTCTTTCTTTCCAGTATTTGGGGAATGGACAGCTGAACGCTTCCATGGGACAGTGTGGAGATGCTCGGTGACAATGGTAGTGGTGTTGCTGTCACATCCTCTCTTTGTAGGTGCCAGGTTGCTCCAGATAGGTTGAAAAAGGCCAAGACTGCAGCAGAAGAGGGAGCAGGAGGAGCCTTAGATCTTTCATGGTACTTCAAGTGTCTACTCCATTATAGCTCATGCTTTGCGTTTAGATGCCTTGTCATGCAGGTAGTGCTCAGGTTTAGCACATTTATGCCTTGCTTCAGGCTCTGACTGTGTAAGCCGTGTACAGCAAAGTCACGAATGAGGAAAGCAACTCAAAGACCAGTTTTGCCAAAACAATATTTTTTTACTTTAACATGGTCATGAACGCAACCACAGATGCTGGTAACACGCAAATAAATTTACATACACCCAGCCAGGAGGCTGAGACCCTTGTGCTGTACAGCACGGCGCCCTCCGATGGATGCTGGATGTATAAGTGGTAAATTTACCTACGTACTGGCGGGCTCAAATAGATCAGCCATGCCTTACCTGTTATTACCCTAGGCAGTCAGGAACAATTGTTGAGTGCGTAATGCAGGCTAGCCTGCAGTACAGCAAAACAGCTTACAATGTTATTCCATGCTATAACAATTCCCTCCCCAAACAACTAGTTTAACAACACGTGCTATAGTGTTTCTCCTGAATACACCAACCTGGCTTGAATTAGTTGTGAAACTTCTCAGCTCTCCGATGTGAACTGACACTTTAAATGTGAAGTCCTTGTTAAGAGCAGTTAACAACAATTGTGGCCTGACAAAAACAGCAAACCTAACTAACTAACTACAAGCCTGGTCTCAGTCTCTAGGATCCTAGGTGCCAAAACTGTATGAGATGCTGCACATTTAGTCTTACTGACCCAGGTCTGCTTTGTGTAAGCTGATGACTGGGACAGAGCAAGGGTTTCTCCAGCATGCGTGCGGAACAGCAGTGTCTGTGGCTTTACTCCTCCTACCTGGAGGATTCTCTTATGCTTGGATGTTGATGGATTCTCCTGGATGCCTCTTCCAAGCTCACCCTAAGATGGCTGCTGCCTTCCTCTCCGGGATTTGTAACTCCACCCCCTGAGAGTTTTCAACATCACATGAATCTAGAAATGTAGTCTTTTTAGCTATGCTTTGGAAACAGTGGCCTCTTGTGGCCAAACAGCAAAATGTTAGTCCAAATCATTTAACTTAATTTACGCAAATACAATGTCCAGACAATGAGTGCTGTTTCTCCATCTCACATTGGCACAGAAGGAGGACATAAACACTTAGGAATTATATACAGACCTAGGTAGTTTATCTGCCCAAGCAAAAGCAGAGGGTCAGGAGGAGCTAGAGGGTGACGACGAAGATGACACAAATTACCCCGACAGATCGTGGTAGTATGTAGTGGAGATGGAAGCAGGGAGTGCCCCATGCGCAAATGGCCAGGTGCATGCTGAGTTGCTTGCATTGTGAAAGCCACATTCAGCAGAGGGATGACTACTGGCTCTCCACAGTGTTAGACCCTTGCTACCAGACCCAAAAATTCTTTTACATCTTCTGAGAGGGATGAAAAACTCAACCACTATCGATACATCCTGTGTAGTCGGTTAGTCGCTGCCTACACACCATCACCCATCCTCATGAAGGCCTAAATGGGGGGACTCTCTGAGCTCATGATCAACTGCCATGACTGCTGGAGTGGGGTGGGGGGTCAGGACCAGCACCAGCTCCATCAGCAGCAACTTAAGTCTTCAGTCTTTGATGAGCACTTTTCTTCACCCGCCTACTGAAAAACTCTCCCTATGATCTCCCTACACTGTCTCTATCCAATATTCTATAATTTAAAGCTTTTTGAAACACTGTCTTTAGAGCTTGCCATGCTGTCCCTATGCTGTTATAGGGCTGTGACATCATAGTGGAATGCTATCTGTGGATTGGCTGGCTGCATGGCATTATAGGTCATATTCCCAGGATTCTTACTTTCACTAAGTAACACGTGTAGCCACCATTTTAGAAAAAAAATATTTTTTAACACGAAGAGAGAGGAAATTCGGGTTTGTTGCAAACTGAATTCCACTTTGGATGCTTTGATACGTTCATCTCTAATTATTACCATAGACGAGATTAGTATTTGCTGTTGGATTAAATAAAGATTAAATTATCTTGCTATTTTTGGCTATAGTGGCAGAGGCAAGGATGATTACCCACAATATGTGTTTGGGCTGTGACCGCAGCTACAGGGAACTTAGAATTTACTAATAGAACTTACTATTATTATACATTTGTTTAAGGAGATATGATGACCTTTTTATTTCTTTCAGACTTGTAGGAGGAAAACCTACATTGAAAATGAACAGCGTCCAGTGTGAGGTATATTATTTAGTAAATCTGTTTAATATTGACCAGCAGGTCAGTTCTGCAGCTGTACTAGCTGATTAGATCTGGTATTGTTCCAGTGATTTATTTACTTAAGTAGTCATCCAATCTTACAAAACTGTGCTTCTGTTCACATTGCATAGGAAATGGATGGTGGCTGCTTTAGTGGCAATTTCACCGAACATTAGTAAGTTATTACTAGAGATGAGCGAGTAGTGAAATATTCGAAAGTTCGAAATTCGATTCGAATAGACTGCGAAATTCGACTATTCGACCGGATATCGAATCCCATTAAAGTCTATGGGGAAAAAATGCTCGCCACTTGGAAATCTCAATTCGACCACTTGGAGGTCACCAAGTCCACCCTGGAACCTCAGAAAAGGATGCCAACACTGCTGGAATGCAACTGGGACAGCAGGGGAAGCATGTCTGGGTGCATATAACGCGCCCAAGTCGCACTATTACGCCACTATCACAGCCTCTCAACAATACACTCCAAACACAATCTAACCTCTCTGTAAAGTGAGACCATACAAGGAAACCTTCTTTCCTCTACATTGCCATGGACCCCAAGCCAAACTAGACAAAAAAAAAGATGAAATTCTGCACCCCTTAAAATCACGTTGCCTATGACAACCACAGATGGCATAGGCAAGGGGGAAAGCAAATAGACCCCACCCCTAATTGTCATTGTGTGTGTGTGTGAGATGTGGTCAGACATGTCTTCTTTAAAATGTAAAAACAACTCAAACACATGCAGAAGCCTTAAAATGCCCAAATTGTTGGCGCTAGAGATATCAGTGACCCGACCTGGCCCAGTGTCATGTCTAGCAGGTAAAGCAGTGGGGATGTTGAGGGATGCGTAGGACCGCAAAAGGAAGGAAGAGGCCGTGGGCTGGCCAGAGGCTCATGGAAAATTTTGTGGCGGCCCAAGAGGTGACACCTCTTAAAAATTATGTGGAGGCCCAAGAGGTGAGACCTCTTAAAAATTATGTGGAGGCCCAAGAGGGGAGACCCGTTAAAAATTATGTGGAGGCCCAAGAGGTGAGACCTCTTAAAAATTATGTGGAGGCCCAAGAGGTGAGACCTCTTAAAAATTATGTGGAGGCCCAAGAGGTGAGACCTCTTAAACATTTTGTGGAGGCCCAAGAGGTGAGACCTCTTAAACATTTTGTGGAGGCCCAA
>ONZH01024387.1:0-45970 GCA_900303285.1 Rhinella marina | reverse complement strand
CCGGCAACAGGCAGTCGCGCGAAGCTCCCATCGAGGCCCTCGTACTTCTGTGGTGTGGAGATTTTTTAATGTTGCTTGAACGACAAACTGAGCGCGGTTTGCGCACTCTGCCCACTCAAAACTGAGTAGGGGCTCTGAGAGAGCAATCTGACCACCTCAGGCATGCCGGCGTCCACTTGGAAGTCAAGCACTGGGCTGAGTGGGAGAGAGCAAACGCCAATACAAACCTGCGGCCCGGTCTTGCTGCCACTGCCTCTTCCCCTTTGTTGTGTGCTGCCACTGCGGTCCAGACCTCCAGCCAGGACACCTCCACATCTGCCTCTGCCTTGGCTACTTTGGGGCCTTCTCCTTCCAGCCTCCCCTTCCCCCGCATCTTCGCCTGCACCTTCATACTCCTCGTCCCATCAACTGTCCATCTCGCAGGCGTTCGACCGGCAGGCAGAAGTACGGCCTCGAGTCACCCCCAAGCCCAAGCCTTAAACTGCCACATCTCCAAACTGCTGGCCCTGGAGATGTTGCCGTTTAGGCTTGTGGAGACGCAGGCCTTCCGCGACCTGATGGCGGCTGCCGCACCTCGCTGTTCCGTCCCTAGCCGCCACTACTTTTCCCGTGTGCCGTCCCCGCCCTGCACCAGCACGTGTCGCGTAACATCAGGCGGGCCCTGAGTTACGCAGTCAGCGCAAAGGTCCACTTGACCACCGACTCGTGGGACAAGCACTTGCGGCCAGGGACGCTACATTCTCTTTGACGGCACACTGGGTGAATGTTGTGGAAGCGGGGACGGGGTCGCAAACAGAGACGGCCTACCTACCACCCCCGCCAAGATTGCCAGCACGGGTTCTGATAAAACCCCCCTCCTCTTCCTCCTCCTCCTCCTCCTTCCTTAACATCGCCCTCAGCCGCTAGCTGGAAGCGTTGCAGCACTGGCGCAGGGAGACGTCAGCAGGCGGTGCTTAAGCTCATCAGCTTGGGCGACAGGAAGCACACCGCCCCAGAGGTGAGGGACGCCATATTGCAGCAGACGGAGATGTGGCTGTCGCTGCTGCAGCTAGGACCAGGCATGGTCGTGTGCAATAACGGCCATAACCTGGTGGCGGCTCTGGAGCTTGCCGAACTCAATCACGTACCATGCCTGGCCCACGTTTTTAATTTGGTAGTCCAAAAATTTTTAAAGACTTACCCCAACCTGGCAGAGCTACTGGTGAAAGTGTGGCGCTTGTGCGCTCACTTTCGGAAGTCAACTGTAGCTGCTGCTAGCTTAAAAAAACTCCAGCAACGCCTCCATTTGCCTGAACATCGGCTGTTGTGCGACCTGCCCACTCGCTGGAATTCCACCTATTCCATGTTGGCCAGGGTGTGTGAGCAGCAGAGAGCATTGATGGAGTACCAGATGATGAATCCACGCGTGCCTCCAACTCAGCTCCCTCAGTTTGCCAACCACGAGTGGCCATGGATGGCAGACATATGCGTTGTATTGCGTATCTTTGAGGAGTCCACCAAGAAGGTCAGCAGCGAGGACGCTATAGTGAGTGTAACCATCCCGCTCCTATGCGTCCTTAAAGAAACGCTCATCGCAATAAGGGAGAACCCATTGCACACAGAGGAGACGGGGTAGGAGGAGACGCAACGGAGCTAGACAGTCAGACCACACTTTTGTCTGCTTCCAGGTGGCAGTTGCAGGAGGAGGAGGATGAGGAGGAGGACGACGTGGAGGTGGCTGTGGAAGAGGAGGAGGATGCTGGCGGCGAGGGTAGCAGTCAGGCTGTGTGCGTCCCATTGGTTCAGCGCGGATGGGGCGGAGAGGAGGCGGAAGAGGAAGAGGAGGAAATGGCAAATGATCCTTCTGGTGGGGGCAGTGACGTCATGCCTATTCAGAGTCTGGCACACATGGCTGACTTCATGCTGGGCTGCTTTTCCCGGGACACACGTGTTGTCCGGATATTGGAGAACAAACCATACTGGGTCTTTGCACTCCTGGACCCCCGGTATAAAGATAACTTCTCCTCTTTTATTCCGGTAGAGGAGAGGACGAATCGATTGCTGGAATACCAGAGGGAACTCGTGCAGAACATGATGGAGATTTTCCCACCCACCATCGCTGGCGGCAGAGAGGACAGTGTCTCCCAGAGTCTGACAACATCGATCAGGCCCACATCCACCAGGGGAACACTCTCCAAGGTGTGGGACACGTTCAGGCACCCCTCGTGCAACTTCCATCACTGCGGGGCCCACTATCAGCAGGAGGGACAAGTATCGGTGGATGTTACGGGAGTACCTGGCAGACCGTACCCCTGTCCTCCCCGATCCCTCGGCGCCCTACACTTACTGGGTCTCCAAGTTGGACACGTGGCTGGAACTGTCCCTGTACGCCTTGGCGGTGCTTGCCTGCCCTGCCGCCAGCGTGCTATCAGAAAGGGTGTTCAGCGCACCCGGGGGCATTATAACCGATAAGCGCAGCCGCCTGTCAACCGACAGTGCCGACAGGCTGACACTAATCAAAATGAACAGCAAGTGGATTGACCCGGACTTTGCTTCTACAACAGTGGAAAGCAGCCAAAAGTGAAGTGCCATCTGTATGAAGTGCCATTTCCTCCTCCTCCTCCTCCTTAACCGCCGTAGAATTGCTCCATTAAAAAAAAAAAGAAAAAATTATTATGGCTCAGCTCTTGGGCCTTAATACAATTTTTAAGAGGTCTCAGCTTTTGGGCCTTAATACAATTTTTAAGAGGTCTCAGCTCTTGGGCCTCCACACAATTTTTAAGAGGTCTCACCTCTTGGGCCTCCACATAATTTTTTCGAGGGCTCACCTCAAGGGCCTCCATATAATTTTTTCAAGGTCTCACCTCAAGCTAACTTTGCGCACTCATTAAAATATCTTCACAACAAGGACCTAAGAGCCCTCGATGGGAGAGCTTTGTGTGGGGGCCTGTTATAGGGAAGAGATGCGGCCCTGCGGGCTCTAGCCTGCCTTCTCCATAAGCCTCTGGCCACCCCACGGCCTCTTCCTGCCTTTTGCGGTCCTACGCATCCCTCAACATCCCCACTGCTTTACCTGCTAGACATGACACTGGGCCAGGTCGGGTCACTGACTTCGTCATACTCAACCACCTCCTCTTACACTGCCTCACTTTGCTCCTCCTCCGGCCCACCCGACATACCAACAGCCTCCCTTGCTGGCAACTGTGTCTCATCATCGTCCCTAATCATTTTACACTTTAGTGCCCGTTCCACACCACCATCAGCTAGAGATGGAGCTTGCTCCAGTGTTTGGGCATCAGAACAAACAAAATCCTCAGATAGCTCCTGCGATTCTTGCAGGACTGGCGAGGAGTCAAAATCAGGTAAGGGACCTGAGAAGAGCTCCTGGGAGTGGGCATGGGTGGGAACACTCGGTTGATAACATTGGGCAGGGTGGGAGGAAGGAGGGTCAGAGTGAGGTCCCTGCAGTTTCTGCAGGCTATCGACGAGACTGGACTTTGTGGACTTGACTGGGTGGTGGACAGATTTAACAAATCTAGAAGGAGAAGGAGGGGTTTGCCGAGCTGTCTGTAAGGGTTGCGGAAATCCTGACAGAACAAGGCCCAAAACTTGGGTGGGGGTAGCAGGTTTGCCCGTCCCCGCCTCCACAAACATTCACCCAGTGTGCTGTCAGGGAGATGTAGCATTCCCGGCCTCAAACGCTTGTCCAAGTGTTGGTGGTCAAATGGCCTTTTGCAGTAACCGTGTTACTCGGGCGTGGATGATGTTTTGGGACATGTGCTAGGGCAAGGCAGGGATGGCACAGAGGGAAAAATAGTGATGGCTAGGGACAGGATACTGATGGATGCAGCCTCCATCAGGTTGCAGAAAGCTTTCATTTCTACAAGCCTAAATGGCAACATCTCAAGAGCCAACAATTTGGGCATTTTAAGGCTTCTGCATGTGTTTGAGTTGTTTTTACATTTTAAAGAAGACATGTCTGACCACATCTCACACACACACACACAATGACAATTAGGGTGGGGTCTATTTGCTTTCCCCCTTGCCTATGCCATCTGTGGTTGTCATAGCAACGTGATTTTAAGGGTGCAGAATTTTTTCTTCTTTTTTGTACAGTTTGGCTTGGGGTCCATGGTAATGTAGAGGAAAGAAGGTTTCCTTGTATTGTCTCACTTTACATAGAAGTTATATTGTGTTTGGGGTGTATTGTTGAGAGGCTGTGATAGTGGGGTAATAGTGCGACTTGGGCGCGTTATATGCACCCAGACATGCTTCCCCTGCTGTCCTAGTTGCATTCCAGCAGTGTTGGCATCATTTTCTGAGGTTTCAGGGTGGACTTGGTGACCTCCAAGTGGTCGAATTGAGATTTCCAAGTGGCGAGCATTTTTTTCCCATAGACTATAATGGGATTCGATATTCGGTCGAATAGTCGAATAACGCTGTCTATTCGAATCGAAATTCGAACTTTCGAATATTTCACTACTCGCTCATCTCTACTTATAACCTGACTTAAAATTCATCCATTGGTTTTAGAAATTACTCATATGAAAGCTGAAACCCTCCCAAATGAGGTTTTTATCACGAAAATAAATTTGCTTCACTGCTGAAATATTGATAATTTAATGAACACAGAAAGGTCAGATTTTGGCAAGACAAAAGTTTTGTCGCCTTGTCATATAATGCACCCAATCCTACTGTAGTTTTCAGCCTCACCTGTGCTCACTAATTGATAGTTTAATTAAAAAGAACTCCAGCACACCAGACCTTCACTTGAACTGCAACTTGACCTCTGACAACATGCCAAAAATCCTCCCTGCGACCAAAGCTTGATTATCTAGAGGCTGAAGACCAGATCCACTGCAGAGGTGGCTGGCACCTTTAATGTGTCTCAGCGTCAAGTACAAAGAATTAAAAAAAGATTTGAAGAGACTGGAGATGTTTTTGACAAGCCCAGGTCTGGCAGACCCCGCAAGACAATTGCTCAGGAGGAAAGTTTGTTGGTTCGAAAATCAAAAGCCAGCCCCTCTTCCACTGCAGCAGAGCTCCAACAGGCCTGGTCACCTCAAGCCCCTGTCAACTAGAACAGTTTGTAGGATTCTGTCTCGAAATGGCCTCCATGGTCGAATCAGTGCCCAGAAGCCAGCACTAAACAAAAGGCAATTAAAAAACCGTGTGGCATTTGCCAAGGCCCACAGCCTGCTAAACAGATGGACGCTGGAAAAGTGGCAGAAGGTGGATTTCTCAGATGAATCTTCAGTTGAATTACACAACAGCCCCCGCAAATACTGCACGAGACCTACTGGAGCCCATATGGATCCAAGATACACCCAGAAAACAGTTAAGTTTGGTGGTGGAAAGATCATGGTCTGGGGTTACATTCAGTATGGGGGTGTGCGAAACATTTGCAAGGTGGAAGACAATATCAAGAGCCTAAAATATCAAGAAGTATTAGCTACCTCTTACATTCCCAATCATAAAAGGGGTCAAATTGGGGGGGGGGTGCTCCATCTCATACATCCATCTCTATATCAAAGTTCCTCAAGGCAAAGAAGATCAAGGTGCTCCAGGACTGGCCAGCCCAGTCACCAGACATGAACATCATTGAGCATGTTTGGGGTAGGATGAAAGAGGAAGCTTGGAAGACAAAACCAAAGAATCTTGATGAACTCTTGGAGGCATGTAAGACTGTATTCTTTGCTATTCCTGATGACTTCATCAAAAAATTGTATGAATCATTGTCGAAACGCATGGATGCAGTCCTTCAAGCTCATGGAAGTCACACAAAATATAAAATATGGCTCTAATAGCACCACAACTTCATTCACCAATGTTATGAAACATATCTATGTATTTGAAGTTAATTTTTTTTTTGATTTTCACATTACTTTCTGTGGGCGACAAAACTTTTGTCTTGCCAAAATCTGACCTTTCTGTCTTCATTAAATGATCAATATTTCAGCAGTGAAGCAAATTTGTTTTCGTAAAAAAAACTAATTTGGGAGGGTTTCAGCTTTCTAAGAGTCATTTCTAAAACCAATGGATGAATTTTAAGTCAGGTTATAAGCTTTGGTTTCCACAACATGGTTAAGCGACAGAACTTCTGTCAGGGACTGTAGGTGTATGTTGCCTTATCAATAGTGCCAGTCTGTAAATGATGTTCTAAGGTGGTACGAATCTCATTCTGGATTTGAAAGGCAGGGTTGGAGTTAACTAACTGATATGTAGTGGTGTCAGATAATTGTCTTCTAATTTCTTTGATGTAGGCTGTAGTGTTCATGACCACTATGGCGCCCCCTTTGTCAGCTGGCTTTATGGTAATACTTTTGTCCGATTGTAGTGTTCTAAGTGCCTGTTGTTCCTTATTTGTCAGGTTAGTGGGGTTATGTAGGTCGTCCCTTTTGAGGGCCTGAATATTTGTCTTAATTTCTCTATTAATTATGTTAATGTATGCTTCTAAAAACAAAACAAAAAACTTTAATTGGTTCTATCTTGTTAAAACGGGGTGAAACAAACGCCCTTGATATGTACAAATTGGCGCATAGCAATCCTGGCCAATCACGCACCATACCATATGTGCACTATGTGCTAAAGCGTGAGGCCACAGATTAGCCTAATATAAATGGGAATAAGATTTCTCGGTACAAAACTCTCTTTTTAGTATAGTATCCCAATTCCCATACACATGACAGAATGTGCCAGACATCCACTGTGTAGCTCGATATGCACCAATGTAACAGGAAGCTGATTACATCTCAGCCATCCTGTATCGAGCTAACACAGAGGAGTGGTTGTCTGAATGGTCTCCAACTACTATAGATGGTAAACTACTCAACGCGTTTCTGGGCTCTGGTATGCCCTCATCAGGAGTTTGACCACTAACTGGTAATAGTAGCTATGACCCAAATTTTAAAGACAGACAGACATATAGAGAATCGCGCCAGCCACCTCTCACTGTGGCGGCGCCTCCGGCACTAGTGCGGCCGTAGCGCGGCCGCCTCATATGCCCTGTATAAAAGGGGGAAGCTCCGCCCCCGTGCAGTGCCTCTCAGCCAATACGCGACCATCCGCCGGGAGGTGTGAGCGTAAACCCACGTCAAACGCCCCCGGCCGGCTGAGCGCCGCTGTCAAATAAGGCTAAGAGGACAAACAGGCGTATAGCCTGACTTCATCTGGGACTAATCGGTGGTTAACATGAAATGTCCTGCAGTACCAAAACAAAACAAAACATGGGACATATGCCATCACATCATCTATAAGTAGATGCAAATCCCTGACACGGATGTACATGAATAGAGGGTAAGCATACAAAACCGCGCCCCCATTTACTTTAATACCGTGATATGACATGGAGACATAACTAACTGCATCATAAATCAAACCCAAAACTAGATCATGACATCTCACGCTACATGACAGCCGTCATATAGCCGTGACTACCTATAAGGAAAAAGACCAAAACTTATTATAAGAAACACACAAAAGAGACATGATCATTTAGACCCTCCGGCGTACAGTCTGTAGCCGGAATATCCATTGGGCCTCTTTTGTAAAAGGCGTTTGTCCAGATCACCACCTCTAGGGGATGGCCTGATCACTTCCACACCCTGAAAGCGCAACAATGTAGCATCCGAAGCATGCATTTCAGTCATATGACGGGCTATGGGGGTATCTGCATTTTTTCGAATATCCCCCAGATGCTCTCCTATCCGTCTCCTGAATTGTCTAATGGTTTTACCCACATATTGGATGCCACATGTGCAGGTGGCCAGATATACCAGGCCAGAGGTCTTACAGTTGACAAATGATCTAATATCATATGACCGGCCTGTACATGTGCTGGAAAACATTTTGCCCTTCATTATAGCACTACACGCTATACAATTACCGCAAGGGAAATGTGCCCCTAGGTGGATTGGACAACCAATGATCTGGTCGGGGTCTCGACTGATGGAAGCTATGGACCAACCGGTCCTTGATGTTCCGGCCACGCCGGTATGTAATAGACGGGCCATCCCCTACCAGATGTCCAATGTCCGGATCTTCCCGCAGAATCCCCCAGAAATCAGAGAGCACTCTTCTAACTTCCTCATGTGCCTCATCAAAATTCGCAATGATACGGAACGACTCTGGGGATTGCCCTGTTCCCTCGGATTCAACAGAGGTTCTCTATCACATCCCAGCGCATGTTGATACGCCTGTTTCAACACAGAATTGGGATAACCCCGGCGTATAAACCTCGTTTGTAATGCGTTTGCGGCAATTTTGAAATCCCTCAGGTTAGAGCAATTGCGCCTTACACGCAAATATTGACCCTTTGGGATTCCCTTCTTAAGTACAGGTGGGTGGTAGCTTTGCCAACTCAATAGACTATTGGTGGCTGTACTTTTCTAAACAGACGTGTGCCCAATGTCCCATCCGTGTTCTTAAAAATGGTCAGATCTAGGAAGGTTATAGATGCTGTGTGAATCTCGTTAGTGAAAAATAAGCCCCATGTGTTATGATTCAATCTGTCCACAAAGGATTTAAAAGAGGTCTCCTCACCCTGCCATAAAATCAAGACATCGTCGATATATCTTAACCAAATGACAACCGACGATGTCCAATGTGTGAGGGTCTCATCCGAAAAAATATCACATTCCCATTTCCCCAAATACAAGTTCGCAAAAGTCGGGCACATGGGCTACCCATGGCGACTCCCTTCAGCTGATGATAATACTTGTTGTTAAATAAAAACGTATTGTGTTCAAGAATGAACCTCATCAGCTTGAAGGACAAAGTCGCCATGCTCGCGTAAATGGGTGCCTCTCTCCTGAAGGTACAGATCAACCACTTCACATCCCTTTCGATGGGGAATGGAGCTGTAAAGCGCCTCCACATCCAGACTGGCCAGCATGACATCAGATTCCACCTGGATACCCTCAATACGTTTAATAACATCCATAGTATCCCGCACGTACGATGGTAACGCCATAACAAAAGGACGTAGAATTCGATCCACGTACGTGCTGATAGGATGCGTCAGGCTACCAGTTCCCGACACAATAGGCCTGCCTTTTAACGGATTGCAGGCCTTTGTGTATTTTGGGTAGACAGTAGAAGCATGCTGCCAGTGGATGTGGAGGCAACAGGAAACTGAACTCAGCCCTGCTTATGAGCTTCATCTGCAGGGCACTCGATAGAATAGAGTTCAGATCCCGCCGATCCTGTGGGATAGGGTTACACTGGAGTGTATCATAACAGTCAATATCTGATAGGATATTGAGGCACATTTCAGTGTACTCCTGGAACCCCAAGATCACAATGTTTCCCCCTTTATCTGAGGCTTGATAACCACAGAGTGATCAGTTTCCAGTGTCTTCAATGCCTCCATCTCCTCAAAAGACATGTTATGATGTCTCCCCCACGCAACCTTCTAATAACCCTAGCCTCTCAGTCACCACCTTGAGAAAAATGTCACACGGGGTATTATCGCCTATAGGTGGATTTTTTGTGGATATAGGTCTTAAATCAGTATAGGGCCCTTCTCCAACCCCCTTACTTCCTTCCTCTCACAAGTCAGCTAACAGTTGAACATCAGCGAGATCTTCCATGTCAATACCTAGAGAATCACACTGAGCCCTATCATGATTTACAAAGAATTTCTTCCATTTGAGTCTACGGATGAACAAATGCAGGTCTTTCACCCAATCAAACAGGATTGAACCTATTTGTGGGGATAAAGGACAGGCCCTTGGTCAAGACTCGTTTCTTCTATTGGTGTCAAAGATCTGTCCGACAAATTAATGACCTGCATATCATCCGAAGCAGCATAACCTGGCATTATTTTCTGTTCCGGAGGAGATAGTCGGATATGGGGCTGCCCCCTCCCTAAAAAATTACTTTGGGATCTGGTGCCCCGACCAGATCGTCTACCTCTATTATATCTCCCTCGGAAATTAGATGCCTGTCCCCCTATATGCAATGACTGATGAACTAGCTGCACTATCAGACTCGCCTTCTGATGATGAAGGCTCAGTGTCACCCTCCAGAGCTTTAGTTGGCTTCTGACTATAATCAAAGATGTGCCCCTCTCTGAAGTCCGTTGTGTCCCTCACATACTGAAAATGTTTCCGCTCTTTAATTTGGGTGGTGAAACGTTCTACAGTTTGTTGCAACAATTGTTCCTTACGGGCAAACTCAGGATGACTGTTAAATGTTCTCGTCTCCTCTACTTGCTCTTTCAGAGTAATGCTAATCTGATCATGTACACGTCGTTCTTCCTCCAACAGTAAAGACATTAAATGTAAAGAGGAATTGATTGATTCTTTCTCCCACTTTAATAAAAATTCTGGGGAACGTATACGAACTACAGGCATAAGAGGGATCCTCATACCCCTAGGAACAATGTGCAACTTCAAATAAGTTTCTAACGTCTGTATCTCCCACCACCCCCGTATATGATCTTTATAGGTGTTAGTCAATTGCTTAAAAGAACTGTTGATACTTGGCGGACGTGGTTCAGAGGGTAAGACCGCATCAGAGAAGACTAGCTTGGCTTCAGTGTCCCATCCTCCAATGTTGATACCACTTGACAAAAAAACCTGCCATCCCAGCTACCCAAATATGATTGATAAATCAAATGACTACAAACAATAATAAGCAAGTAAGCGTCCAATGATTAGTAACGTGTCACAGTGAAAGAGAGGGCGCTAAAAACAAAACAAAAAACTTTAATTGGTTCTATCTTGTTAAAACGGGGTGAAACAAACGCCCTTGATATGTACAAATTGGCGCATAGCAATCCTGGCCAATCACGCACCATACCATATGTGCACTATGTGCTAAAGCGTGAGGCCACAGATTAGCCTAATATAAATTGGAATAAGATTTCTCGGTACAAAACTCTCTTTTTAGTATAGTATCCCAATTCCCATACACATGACAGCCCGTCATATGACTGAAATGCATGCTTCGGATGCTACATTGTTGCGTTTTCAGGGTGTGGAAGTGATCAGGCCATCCCCTAGAGGTGGTGATCTGGACAAACGCCTTTTACAAAAAGAGGCCCAATGGATATTCCGGCTACGGACTGTACGCCCGGAGGGTCTAAATGATCATGTCTCTTTTGTGTGTTTCTTATAATAAGTTTTGGTCTTTTTCCTTATAGGTAGTCACGGCTATATGACGGCTGTCATGTAGCGTGAGATGTCATGATCTAGTTTTGGGTTTGATTTATGATGCAGTTAGTTATGTCTCCATGTCATATCACGGTATTAAAGTAAATGGGGGCGCGGTTTTGTATGCTTACCCTCTATTCATGTGCATCCGTGTCAGGGATTTGCATCTACTTATAGATGATGTGATGGCATATGTCCCATGTTTTGTTTTGTTTTGGTACTGCAGGACATTCATGTTAACCACCGATTAGTCCCAGATGAAGTCAGGCTATACGCCTGTTTGTCCTCTTAGCCTTATTTGACAGCGGCGCTCAGCCGGCCGGGGGCGTTGACGTGGGTTTACGCTCACACCTCCCGGCGGATGGTCGCGTATTGGCTGAGAGGCACTGCACGGGGGCGGAGCTTCCCCCTTTTATACAGGGCATATGAGGCGGCCGCGCTACGGCCGCACTAGTGCCGGAGGCGCCGCCACAGTGAGAGGTGGCTGGCGCGATTCTCTATATGTCTGTCTGTCTTTAAAATTTGGGTCATAGCTACTATTACCAGTTAGTGGTCAAACTCCTGATGAGGGCATACCAGAGCCCAGAAACGCGTTGAGTAGTTACCATCTATAGTAGTTGGAGACCATTCAGACAACCACTCCTCTGTGTTAGCTCGATACAGGATGGCTGAGATGTGATCAGCTTCCTGTTACATTGGTGCATATCGAGCTACACAGTGGATGTCTGGCACATTCTGTCATGTGTATGGGAATTGGGATACTATACTAAAAAGAGAGTTTTGTACCGAGAAATCTTATTCCAATTTATATTAGGCTAATCTGTGGCCTCACGCTTTAGCACATAGTGCACATATGGTATGGTGCGTGATTGGCCAGGATTGCTATGCGCCAATTTGTACATATCAAGGGCGTTTGTTTCACCCCGTTTTAACAAGATAGAACCAATTAAAGTTTTTTGTTTTGTTTTTAGCGCCCTCTCTTTCACTGTGACACGTTACTAATCATTGGACGCTTACTTGCTTATTATTGTTTGTAGTCATTTAATGTATGCTTCTACCCCATGGTAGGTTTTAGGAGGAAGAAAATTGCTTTTATTTCTAAGGCCTAGTTCCTAAATGGAGATAGCCGTGGGGGAAGATGTTATAGTGGGTGTTGGTGGTTGATTTGCAAAATGAGCCTTAAGTCTCAGTGATCTGTAGAATCTGTTGAGTTCTTGTTCAAAAGAAAAACATTTTAGATTGCCATAAGGGCAGACAATGCAGCAGGTGCTAGGGTTCTATTGGAAATATTAATGACTAGTTCCCTACCTGTGAGCGTGTCTGGATTCCGGTGGGGGGTGGTGGATCCACGGGAACCTCTCCCTCGGCGTGTGCGCGTGGTCTTCTTCTGGTTCTGTGTTCTCGCCAGGGAAAAAAATGTTGTGATCAGTAGTATGGGACTCTGTCGCTGCCTGAGGAAGAGGACGCGTAATCCGTATGTAGTGATTATCTGTAGGATGTTGCAGATTCCTGCCATTGCCAGCGGTAGATACGGTTGAGTTGATAATCTTCAGTATCACATATAAATTTCGTACGCTTGGTGTTTTCTAAGTACTTTCTATGTTCTTCCAGGATCTTCTCCGTTTTCTTCTTGAGTTCCGTCCACTCAGTCAGGGGGATTGTTGATGTGAGTTGTAGTTCTATATCGGAGAGTATGTCTTTCGATTCTTGGATTGCTTTCTGGAGAAATTCAACACTTAAGAGCATTATGTCCAATGAGCACTTATTTAAGATGGTTTCAAAGCGGCTACAGTATTCTTTATTGGTAGGGAAGAGCGTCGAGCGAAGAAGGACCCTCAGGCCACCAGGGATCCTGCTATTTCTGTAGTATTCTGCAAGGGTAGCACAGTGCAGAAGATATAAGTTTTTTTTATTCACGTTCCCAATCTCGAGCTCGGTATTTGCTATTGGCAACATGGAGGGAGTCGCTTGGGGCGGTCACCTTTGAGATGAGACTCTCGAGTTGTCATAGACAAATGTTATAGTCAACATCTGACGGGTGCTTAGACACAAATCTATAATCAAGAATACCCAAAGTTGGTCGGCACTCCTTAGGCCTCTTTCACACTAGCGGCAGTTCGGATCCGGCAGGTGAAGGGTGCTGTCGGATCCGGACTGCCGCAAGGACATGTGTGGGGCCGCGTTCCGGCCCCACACATGTCACAGTACCATATACATACACACACATACACACAAACACATACATACTTACATACTCGAGGCAGGCAGGCCGCACATCTTCACGCCCAGGAGGCGCGCAGCTATGACGATTCCCCACAGCGCCCTCTGCTGGGCGCTGTAGGGAATCATCATAGCTGCGCGGCTCCTGGGCGTGAAGACGTGCGGCCTGCCTGGAGTATGTAAGTATGTATGTGTTTGTGTGTATGTGTGTGTATGTCTGTATGTATGTCTGTATGTATGTCTGTATGTGCAGGTGACGGATCCATCCTAAACTCCATTGAAAGTCAATGGAGGGCGGATCCGTTTACCATTGTGGTCACACCAGACGGATCCGTCCCCATTGACTTGCATTGGGGGTCATTCCAGATCCGTCTTGGTGCGGATGCCTGGACCGGAGAGAAAACCACAGCATGCTGCGGTTTGTTCTCCGGTCTGAAGACGGAACGGAATGCTTTCAGGAGCATTCCGTTGTCTTCAGTTCAGTTTTGTCCCCATTGACAATGAATGGGGACAAAACTGAAGCGTTTTTTTCCGGTATTGAGCCCAGATGACGGAACTCAATACCGGAATTTAAAAACGCTAGTGTGAAAGTAGCCTTAGATAAATGTTGGTGCTCAGTGGTAAATAATTTACAGAAACTTTTTGAAGCAACCACGGCACTGAAGAAAGTTACTAAGTTCATGCACATTATACTTATGTTGTTTTATATTATGTATAATATATATTATGTTCAGGGACATGGAATTAATGATGCTTTCAAAAAAATAAAAACATAATTTGTTTGTCCCTCCATTCACATTTAAAGTGATCTTTGTGTCTTCAAAGACTGTTTATGACTTAATACCATGACCATATTAAAGTTCTATACAATCTCTCTTTATTTATTTTACTCACTCATCAGTAGGTCTTTGGAGTGTAGGAGGAAACCAGAGTGCTAGGAGGAAACCCACGCACACATGGGGAGAACATACAATCTCCATGCAGATGTTGTCCTTGGTCGGATTCAAACTTAGGACCCTAGTGCTGCAAAGCACTAGCACTACACACTGAGCCACTGTGTTGCCACTGTGCTATTGTATAGAGCCGTTCCTGTCACCAGCATTGGACAGGCCTAGCAGAGTATAAAACGATCCTCTGATGTTCCAAGGTTCTGATATCATAGCGGGTGTAATGGTCAGCGGGTGCAAACCCGCTGTCCCACTTCACCAACCTCCTCAGAGGGAGATGACCCAGTGTACCCCTTGTTCTTCACAATACCTCTGATGGTGATGATAGACTTTCCAGAGGGGTACACCAGATGCTTACCTCTGAGGGTTTGGACCCACTGGACTGGCTTCTAGATGGTATGGGACACCCAGAGGGTGCTAGATGGCCAGAGGCTGATCAGACAGAGGCAAAACAAGGTCTGGATACAGAGTCCGAGATCAGGGCATGCGTCAATAAGGTGAAGTTTGTAAATCAGCTCTGAGGTCAGGGCAGGCGGCAAGATAGCAGAATCCATAATACAAGATACAGGGCAGGAGGCAGTAAGGCAACGTCTGTTAAACAAGATGCAGTGTCCAGTACACAGTAATAGCAGAAATCACAGAAACACCTTTGCTCACAGGAACTAGACAAGGCTAGGAACCAAAGTTGCTCAGACGCTTTCCTGTAGAAGGAGGCACCTTTAAATACATCCTGCAGGCCATCCATAGGCTGGCTAAGATAGGAGGTGTGCACATGCTACCTCACATAAGGAGGAGAGACACACCCGCAGACATCCTAAATGCACATAAGGAACTTTATGCTAGAGTGCAAGCTTTGCTCAGAGCCAGAAGGGAGATGCTGTTGGCACGAGTGCAGACAACAGCTACCCACGCCTGTCAGCATGGCCAGGGGTGCACTTAGCCTTTGTGCTTCCTGAGGCAAAAACTGAAACATGCCCCCCCCTTGCTAAATTCTTAACCTAATCCTTTCCCTCCAGCCCTACTGTTAAAGGCATACTTGGAAGACATTACATACAGAGTTACAGGGTAATACAGCACCACATATCTCTTACATTCAATGATGTCTCTTCTGATGTCAATGTTTTCTTTCCTTATCTTCACCATTCAGAACAGACCTTCATGATGATTTCTTTCAACCATTTCTTGTGTGCAGAGTTTGGTTCTCAGACACCTTAGCTTTCCTCTTTTCAGTCATCATTCCCACCTTCTGAACACCCAATTCAGCCACCCCTAATACTGCAGAAACAGTCCCTCTGAAAATACTAGCACCACACAGATAGTGTTTCCTTCAATAATTACTGGCACAGCGCTCTAAAAAAACTTTGCCCAGCAAATACTGCCCTTACACTTATAGTGCTGTAAACATAGTGTCCTCCAAAAATAATTGATATAAGCTGATACTGTACCAAGGTACCCCCACTGTAACAGTTCTCCCAATAATTCTCTGCTAGTGTACTATGTGATAACAGTGCCACCAGTAGTAATAATGTCCCGCATTTTGCCCCAGAGGTAATAATGCCCCCATAGTGCCCATACTAGTATTTATGTTCCCCATAGTGCCCCAGTAGTAATAAAGCCGACCATAATGCCATCAGTAGCAACAATTCCCCCTATAATGTGTACATGTACAAAAAATACCCCCTTATAATATGTACCAGAACAAAAACCTTATGTTTGCCAGTAAAATAGTTCCACTTTACAATGAGTACCAGCACAAAGAATGCTCCCTTATAACATGTGCCAGTACAAGAAATACCCCCTTTTAGTGCCCCCAGAGGAACAAATATCCCCATAGTGGCCCCTTTATAAGCCTACAATGTCTCCATATTGCTTCTCCCAGTTACAAAATAATGACCCCCCAACTGTGGCCCAATAGCTTGCTGCCAAGTAAAAGTAATAAACTCAAATACCTCCATGTTACTATCAATGATGTGGTCGAGGACATACCTCATCCATGTCCTGAGCTGTATGCAGCATGACTCAGGCAGCATGATGATGATGATGACACCGGCCTCTGATAGGCTACAGGCAGAGATACCGATACAGCAATACAGTTGAGTATGCAGAGATTAGCACTTCCACAATGGAAGTGCTCACTGCCCATGACCCTACCCATTGTCCCTACCTGGTGCCATCTGAGGCAACCCCCTCACCTCGCCTCATTGGTGGTGCACCCCTGAGCACAGGGTGCAGTGTCGGTAAGGAGTGAGGAATTCTGGTGCCCGTACCTACATGTGGGGACAGAATCGCAGGTATGGGAAGCTAGGTGGAATGTTCCATCCACACCATATTACAGAGTTATTCTCCAGTAGAAGCATTTTTCTAGGAGCAAGTTCAGTTTAAGGTGGTAACAAAATGAGGTACTGCCCAGTTTCCCCTTTGTCAATAGTTCCGCCTGAATAATGCCTCATTCATAATGTTTTGCAGATCCGCAAATTGCATACAATTGAAGGAAGATTTATTTCAATAGAAGGCAACCTCAGACACTTCAGCTGTTGTAAAACTACATCTTCCAGCTGTACATTATTGTATGTTCATGGATGTTGTATGCAACTGAATGGATCATGCTGAAAAATGTAGTTTCACAGCAGCTGGAGTGCTGTAGGTTGCTGACCCTTGGTGTACTCACTTTTTCCTATTGATTGTCTATGCAGTAACTGTCTAAAAATAGTGAGTAGGGATTCCCTACTTTTATTGTTGCCTGCTAGAGATGAGAGAATCGATTCTAAACCAACTGGAATCGAGTTGCATCCAAATCTGAATTTGTAGTCTGCAAGAGAAAGAAAAATTAATAAACAATTAAAGATAAGAGATAAAAGAAAGAGACAAAAGAAAAGAAATTGAGACCTAGGAGATATCCGAATGTCATAAACAAATTTTCAGGCCAATTGGAGCACTTCCAACTTGGGTAGAATCATTTTAGGTCCAAACTGAATCGGTTGACCAATTTATGCAAATCGAATCCAAATCGAATATGGAGAGATTTGCTAATGTCTATTGCCCACAAATCAATTTTCTATGAAACTGACCTGGTGTATAGAAGAGTATCTCTGTTATTGAGCATTATATGGGTGGTATGTATAGTGTCTACTGTCCATAAGAGCTGCAGAGACGTGTAATTCCATGAATCCTCTTTATGGATCTGTTGTGTGCATGATGTCTTAAGGGTATTCCGGTTTCATGATATGGATGACCTACCACCAGGATAGGTCATCAATATTAGATTGTCAGGGGTCTGACTCTCAACACCCTCACCAATTGACTGTTTGAAGAGGCTGCAGTGCTAGTTCAAGAGCTACGTTCTCTTCAGTGTTTATTTACACACAGTCTACATTGTAATGGTAGCGTAGTGTAATTACAGCATCCTCTCCTATTTACTTGAATGGGACAAACAGATGTGATTACACTGCACCATCACTACAGTATAAACTGCTTGCAGTTCTCACAGCTCTTGCAATGATGCCATGGCCCCTTCAAACAGCTGATTGTCGGGGGTGCTGGGAATCAGACTTCCACCAATCTGAAATTGATGACCTCTCTTGAGGATGGGTCATCCATATCACGAAACCGGAATACGACTTTAAGACATGCACACGGCAGAGCCAGAAAGATAATAGGTCATTAATAGATCATCAGCTTCATGAAACCAGAATACCTTTATAATATGACAGTTACACAATCTGAGCTTAGATGTTATATGTCTGACATCTAAATTTACAAGTCGCAACCTGCAAAATTTGTATTACATAGAATACACCTCAATGCAAAATAAGTAACACAAAGTATTTGTGAAGTTATGCAACTTAGTGCACTGAATCTAGCACAAAGGGAATAGCTGTGCCCTTCAATATCTCACTGATTGACTTGCATTAATTACTGAGAGAGATATTGGATGATTTGAAATATCAAAACAATTTGCAGAATTGTATTTTTTTTGTTAAGTAAAATCATTGTGATAAGTAACTTTTAATAAGTCGACTTCAACTAACTTAATTTAAAATTCCAAAGACTTCCAATTTACAGATAAAGCACAGATTATAGAAGTGGACAGTATAGATTAAGCCGAGACTTTGTGCTATCTGGTGACAGGTTAGTGATTAATTTAGATGAGTTTGGCTTGGGATACTCCAGTTAATTTCAAAGTACTCAATCTGCAGGAGCAATGTCATCTGTCTCCGTGTATGTCTATAATTACTTTCTAGCACTGACATATTATTGTTATCAGACCACTCATTGAATGGTTGATTGATTGATTGTAATACAGCACAAAGGCAGGCAATGGTTGGCATATAATGTATGACTATCCTAGGGGGTTTGACTATCACTTAGATACTTTGGACATCTGAGTAGGGATTGACTCTCACTTAGATATTCTAGATAAGGACACAATAAACACCTATACAGGAAATAGTCCATGCCATTAGTGTGTGAATGATATTTAGATTAAGGCTCATTGATGGACGCGGTTGCCTTAAAATGACCATTCTTCTGTGTTTTTGCTGATAGAACAAAGCCTAATGTAACAAAGATAAATGACCGTTCACACCTACAGTTCAATATGCATTGTTTTTCCCAATATTGATGCTTCTTATACTCTACTTTTCTTTCTAAAGTTCTTACAGAACTCAACAGTGAGAAGAACCCAATTAGTGCTAATACTTAACTCTGTTATGTAAAGCACACCTTCTTATATTTGCATCTATATATTGACATCACTGCCAACACAATACTGTAGAGGAACAGAATGCAGATTACACATTCAGACTGCAACCTATCAATTCATTAAAAGCAAATTCAAGCAGTAAACTTTAATAGTTAAGTTCTATATTTTAAAGGGAGTGACATCAGAGGCAGCTGCAAGAATTAAAGATGGTGTTCAAATTTGCTCACCTGAATGCGACCCTGTATATTTTTAAAGGTCCATTCCTCCATTGTACCAAATTTAGAATTATTTTTAAATATACAAAATTAGCTGTTCCCTGCCCCAAGGGCAGCTCCTCTGCATTATTTATATATGATGAGGCCCATTGTATTATTTCTCAAGAATTAAGAAAGCTGGCAAAATAAGAGAATGAACATAATTAGAATATGTCTTTATATCTCTAAGGATAGATTCACATCAGCATTATTAACATGGTTATAACAGAAAATAACAGAACTCATAAGATGGAATTCAAAACAGAAACTTTTAGAGGCATTCTGTTTTGATCTGTCATAATAGAAGTCTATGGGTAAGCATAACTGATCCGTCTGGTTTCCGTTATGCAGGACGGAAAAGAAAGTCCTGTCGACAGGACTTTGTTTTCTTTCCTGTGTAACGTTATGCTTGCCCATAGACTTCTATTATGATGGATCAAAACGGAATGCCTCTTTAAGTCTTCCGTTTTGCATTCCGTCTACAAATTCCATTATATTCCATAATAAACGGAACCTATAACAGAATGCCCTAACGCAAGTGCGAAGCTGCCCTAAGATGCATAATACTAATGCTAATAAAATATGGTATTATTACCATTTGTGCTTCTGATGAACAGATTTTTATCTTGCAAGCAAGTTATGATTATGTCCAAGCTACGTTAGTACTTTATAGAACCTGTGTTTCTCTTTTTCATTTTTCATCTTATTTAGTAAATTATGTCATTCTCATTTCTTCTATATTTCTTCTTGAAGTAATTGACAAGACAAAAGATTCAAAGTCTCACAAATTTATATTATGGCTGTTGAAAATAAACATTGATGTATAAATCATAGTTGCCATATGTAGCTGTCCTAAATCATTTGGATCTGGTATCTTCATTTCCCATGGTGTAAGCTGCACAAGTTTGCAACCAGATCAATGGATTAAAACGATAGTCTTGTATAAAATTGATTTTGCAGCACTGTATGTACTGCAATTTGCTAGCAGTCAAACTGCCATATTGCGGCACAGATATGTCCCAGATTGTAATGTGTCTTCACATAATAATGCAATAATATATATTTATTGTCTTCACAGAAGCAAAAAAACTGCATTTTTATGCATATTACATGGATTTACATGCATTTTTTCAAACTAAGTCGCTCTTAGTTATGTTTCATAATGTTACCACAGTCACCTTACCCCTGTCAAGTATCATATTTGTATATATTATTTATAATATTGCTTAGGTCATTGTCATTAGAGATAGTGAAACTATAAAAAATTTGATTTGGTTGCTTCGCTAAAGTTCATTTTACCCTTCTTCTGATCCATCAAAAGAACAACCCCAAAAAAATAGAATCCTATCTTTTGAGCATTCACTTTTATACCTGCTGTTTCAGGTTCTGCTCCATATCCTGCTGGTGGCTGGTTTCTTTATTAGATGGGTGAACAAATGTGCTCATCAGAATCTCGACTCAAGTTGCTGCTGAATGAGCTGGTGCTGCTCCTGCCCACCATCCCACACCTGCTTCAGCAGTCATCGCAGTTGAGCATGAGCGCAGAGGGCCCCCAGGCAGACCTTCATGAGAATGGGCAATGGCACATATAGACAGTGATCAACCGACTACATATGATGTCTCGATAGTAGTTGAGTTTATTATCCCTCTCAGAAGGTGAAAAAAGACCCCCATTTTGGCCCAGTAGCGACAGTCTAACATTGTGAAGAGCCAGTAATCATCAGTCTGCTGAATGGTGATAATGCAGCTGTCACTATGCAAGCAACTAAGGATGTATCTGGCCATTTGCGCAAGGCAATCAGAGGGACTTCCTGCCTCCATCTCCACTGCATACTGCCACAATCTGTCAGGGTTATCTGCCTGGTGTTCCTCATTGCCCTACAGTTCCCCATACTCCTCCTGCTCCTCTTCTGTCGCTTTGTCAGATAAACCACTTATTTCTCTATACTTTTTTCCTGGGCATTGATTTCCTTCTCGTCCTCCTCCTCCTCCAGTTCAGTTCCCACAGAACTCAGGTGACTATGATATGTAGGTACCATGTCTCCTGTCCACTGGCCAACTATATTTATCAGCACATGCTTCAGAACATCCCGTAGTCCTGGGGACCTACAAATGAAATGGCCTCCTCAAAGGGTCTGAGTAAACGGCAAGTGTCGTACATGAGCTGCCACTGGCTAACATTGAAGTTATACAGGGGAGTACTCCTGTCTGCCTGCATCATCAAGAAATCATTCACAACCTTCCTCTGCTCATATAGTTGTTGAAACATGTGGAAACGTCACATGTGAGGCCATGTAGGAAGACACCATTCTGCCTTTGTAGCTCAAGAGGGCATTTTTTTTGTACGAGTGGCTGAAATGTTGTTGTTCATTTTCAAGATGTCTCGCAGTTAAGTGGAATACTTCGGGAACTAGATTACAACCAGATTAAAGAAATGTGCCATGCATGGTGCATGGGTCAACCTTCCTTGATACAGCGCAAACTATTGTTTCTGTTATCAGTAACTAGTTCTGAGCGAAGCAAGCTTTGGACGCTACATCCGAAATTGCTTCATTCAAAACTTCGGATTAAAACTGTACAGAGATCTGTCTCCATACAGTATCAAAATGTATGGGCTCAAATGAGCTGAAGTCAGTTATTCATGAAGTCACGCAAGACTTTGTTGAATTACTTTGGTAGTTGATTTTTAAAGTGAAAACTACTTTAAAATTGATCCCATACGGATCCCATTCATTTTAATACTGTACAGAGACGGATCTTCACACAGTATTAATCTGAAGTTTTGAATAAAGCGACTTCAGATGTAGCATCTGAAACTCATCTCCCTCATCACTATCGGTGACCATGTTTCTGATCTTCAGTTGATGAGAAGACAGACAGGATTCTATTTCTTGATGAAGGTGGAGAAGCAGTTCCTCCCTGGTATGTCTCCATTCACCCAGGCTGGCCAGGTGCAGAACAATGTGACAATGCTGTGCTCTGTATACGTGGTATGGTGGAGGACCACTTCGAACTGAGCCTACAGAGGAAACTGAGGACAAAGTGAAGTATGAGAAGAACATTAGTGCTGGAATCACAGCAGAAGAATGTGGAGGCAGCATTGCCATAACCTGGCCAAGTTGATGATGTGCCTGGGCAGGAACCACATTTACCCAGTGGGCTTTAAAGGACATATATTGTACTTAACCATAGTTATAGCTCCACACATCAATGCTGGCATGAACTGTACCAGACACTTCCAGGCTCAAGGACTGGCCCACCTTCTGCTGTAAATATGTATGCAGGGCAGGTACAGACTTTTTAGAGAAGTAGCGACAGCTTGAGACTCTTCATCTTGGGTCGGCACAAGCAGTTATCTGAAGTTCTCTTTCAGTTCTCTGAAATGTGCAGTCAATCACATGGAAAGGGGGGGCTGTATTACCAGTAACTTGGCCAGGAGCATGTTTAGCTTCTGCACCACTGGATGAGTGCAGGCATATTGTTTCTTTGCAATTGCCTCGGTGATCGAATACTGGCGAAACGCATGACAAGGAGTATGAAGAGGAGGAGCATCAGGACCAGTAGATGATGGGAAGGACACAGACCTCTCTTTTGCAGAGCTGGTGGAACATTGTATGCTGGAGAAGAGGTGGGGCCAATGTAAGATATCAGGCTGTTCCACAACATTAATGCCTCAGTTTTCCCAGGCTACTTTGTGATGATGCTCCATGTGTTGATACAAGGTCATGGTGCCAACCTTGGCACCCTGGCCATGCTTCACCTTCTGCCCACAGATTTTACATATGGCCACGCTGAAGTCTTCAAGCAACTTGATGAAACATTCTCACACCGGTGAGTATGGCCCTTTAACCCCACCACTGCTTGCTGACTGACTACCATTGCCTCTATGAAGCCATACACTGCTAGTTTTTTCTGGACAGATAGGCTCCTGAGTAGCAGATTGTCTAACCTGGGCACGTTTGTCTCCAGATCTCACACTGCTGCCAGCCTGCGAGCTGACAGCCACGCTTGCACCCTGCTGGCTCAGTTGCACACTGCCACTCTGCCCTGTCTCATGGGCAAGCTGCCACCCTTACCACCTGATGATGATGATGAAGCCCTCTCTTCCCCTAGCTCCCAAGTGCGATCGGATACATCATCATCCACTACTGTCTGCTTCTCACTTTTGTCACCTTCACTAATCTCATGGTCGCGTCCCTGACAGCTCATGACATCTGCTCCCACGGGACTGTCATTGTAGCTACTTGCATGCCTACAAGAGAAAGCAGCAGACCTCTTCTCCAAATCTGGGCTGGCCTGTAGCTGTTGACTTTCCTCAATACTATCTATCTCGCTGAAAAGTGGAACCCTAGCTATGGGTGTCTGATGTCAGTTGAGATAATGTTGAAGACCAAGTAAACCATTCCAGGACAGCAGGAATGACAGCTACCCCCCCCCCCACACACACACACACACTTCTTCTGCTTCTACATCTGATGGCTCCAGCAACAGTTTTGCCACTGCATGTTCCTTTGGAGGGCTCTTGCAACTGTCTGTTGTACATACTGTACTGTAACACTAACTGTATATTTAAAATCAGTTAGTGGTGTGTCCACATTGACACTGAATAACATTAGAACAAGACAGGTTATTCACTCCAATTTCAGAATCAAGGTGTAATAGAATTTTTTATCTGTCAAACAGTGTGGACGCCCAATAACAGTAGAGGTAGACAGCTTATTTACCCCAATTTGAGAAACAAGGCCTTATAGAATTGCTTATCTCTTAAACAAGGTGGACACCGCAATAACAGTAGAACTAGGCAGCCTATTCACCCCAATTTGAGAATGAAGCCCTAATAGAATTGCTTAGCTATTAAACAAGGTGGATACCACAATAAGAGTAAGATTAGCCATATTATTCACCCCAATTTAAGAATCAAGACCTAATCAAATTGTGCATCTATTAAACAAGGTAGACACCCCAATAACAGTAGAATTAGACTGCTTATTCACCCCAATTTGAGAATGAAGCCCTAATAGAATTGCTTATGCATTAAAAAGGTGGATACCTGATAACAGTAAGATTAGACTGGTTATTCACCCCAATTTGAGAATTAAGGACCAATAGAATTGCTTATCTATTAAACAAGGAGGGCACCCCAATAACAGTAGAACTATACATCTTATTCACCTCAGTTTGAGAATCAAGGCCTAATAGAATTGCTTAACTACCAAACAAGGTGAACACCCCAATAACAGTAGAACTAGACAGCTTATTCACCCCAATTTTGAGAATCAAAAAGTAATAGAATTGCTTATCTATTAAAGAAGGTGGACCACCCAATAATAGTAAAATTAGCAAACTTATTCATCCCAATTTGAGAATCAAGGCGTTATAGAATTGCTTATCTATTAAACAAGATGGACACCCCAATAACAGTAAAATTAGAAAGCTTATTCACCCAAATTTAAGAATCAAGGCCTAATAGAACTGCTTATATATTAAACAAAATGGGCATCCCAATAACATTAGAACTAGATGGTTTATTCACCCAAATTTGAGAATCAAGGTGTAATAGAATTGTTTATGTATTAAACAAAGTGGACACCCCAATAACAGTAAAATTAGACAGCTTATTCAACCCAATTTGAAAATCATAGCCTAATAGATTTGCTTATTTATTGGACACTGTTTAATTACATAGCTCGTTGCCAGAGAGGAATCAATAGAAACTGTGCTGTCAACTATAGATCCCTTTAGCTTCAGATTGCAGCCCCTGCCCTGTCCCTGCAGTCTTCCTATGCTCTTCCTACATTGTGTAAAAACTCTCCCTATGATTTCCCTACACTGTTCCTGCACTCTCCTTATCCAATATTCCACAATTAAAAGCTTTTAGCAACACTGTCCCTAGCCCTTGTCACATCTTTCCCTATGTTCAGCTCACAGTGAAATAGGGGAGACCATGCGAGATGTGGCTTTTAAAGGGCTGTGATAGCTGCTGTTCAGCTGTCCAGCATTATGGGTGATCTCGCGTTCCCAGGATTCTTTCTTTGACTTTGTAACACATGTAGGCGCCATTTCAGGAAAAAAAAAATAGTAACCACAAAGTGTGAGAAAAATTCTAATTTGTTGCGATTCAAATTTTCCTAACCTACGGATCAAATTCCACTTCAGATGCTTCAATTCACTCAACTCTACTGGGTATTGCCACAAGAAAGCATAAAAATGATTCCCCTGCTGCCCTATAAAAAAGGCTCTCAGAGACTACTTTTGAGTGGTTTGAGATATCATTGGCTGTTGACAGACATTGAGTAGGGGTGCATAATTGGACTCAGAGGAACATGATGGTCATTTCAATAAATTGTCTCCTATCTAGGCCATTTTGACCTAGCTGTTAGCAGGTGTTGGGAGCAGTGATTAAGTGAGGCCACAGAGAACAGGCTCCAGACAACCCACACAGACCACAAGTAGAGAGGATCATTTGATTCACTGAAAGCACAAGCAGTTCCTACAGTTTTACTGTCCAGTTGTTTAGCTATTATATATGTCCTGCTATTGACAGGCAGTCACCAAGTGTCCAGGATCTACAGTCCCAGCTGTAACATCTGTGGGCAAATGTTCTGCAAAATACTATGTCGAACCTTATACCTTCATGCCCAACCCAACCTCATCTTGTATCTAAGCTACAGGCTGCCCAACAGGGACCTAGAGCCTTCTTTCTTTCCATTGTATAGCTGGAAGACCTCTTTAATTATCTAAATTGCAAATAATTCTGATTTGCTACAAATATTGAACCTGAAAAATTAATCCTATTACCTGTACTAAGGAAGTATAAGTGGGTAGAATGTGACAGGGATGTATTTTATTAGCCATGTACAAAACAATTAGCATTTGTACAAAACACTTTTTTAAACCATTTGATAGCAAAACAGATTAAATTCCTGTAGTTTTGATAAATGAACCTCATAAAAAATTATGTATCTTTCAATAAAATGTTTCTCAGCATTTTGTCTGTACTCTTAGAAGACCCCATACTAATGTAAGGTGGACAGAATGCGAACAATTGAAGCAATTGATTTCCTTTGATGCAATTACTGTACATGATAGAAGTAAGGTCTGCATATAGATAATGAGACATGTCTGAGTAAAAGCATAGGATTTGTGTTGGACAGATAAATGCAGTAATATAAATGTATCACTGGAGAAACTTTTATCCAAAATGTCAACATTTAGAATATAACTATACCTAACACTGAATAAATAATAACCAGCTATAAAGAAACAATTTTTTTATCATGGAGTTGTGAGCCACCAGCAAATATATTTTTCAAATTATTACATGCTAAGAAGGCTTATTCATACATTTCAGTCAGGGGTGGCCCCTAAGCAACTCATCACCTAACAGGTAGCGTAATCAGTGGTTAGCAGTGCTTTGGTTCTAGGTTCGAATCTGACCAAAGACAACATTTGCATGGAGTTTGTAAGTTTTCCTTCCATGTTTTTATTTGGATTTCACATGCGTACTTCGGTTTCCTCCTACACTCCCAATGGGGAGAGCAAGTGATGGTAATGTCCGCAAAACGCTGCTAAATGTATCCATGCTAAGTAAGTAAAATACTCAATTGAATCAGAGCTCTTGGATTGGTGGAATTCTACATTCAAAGTCTATGAGAATGACGAGGCAGCCAAGTACAGTGGCTGGCTTCTTCACCAGTTCCATCGACTTTAAAAGGAGCAAAATTGGGCATACATGCTCCATTCAAACTCTCCAAGTTACACTTCCAAGAAGTTATTACTTCTTTAACTAGTCTTGGATCAGTGGAGGCAATGTAGCAGTAATAGATATATAGTCAAAAAACAAGCAGAAGTGGAAACAGAGAGGGAGAACAAAGTCAGAGCAAGCTTACATCAATACCCAGTGGAACAACAAATCAGAAATTCAAGGGTGAACTCATGTAGGAAGTCAGTAGGTAGTCTGAACTCAACAACAGAGATAGATGCTATATACTAGTAAAGGGAATGCTAGATAATACCTACAAACAGGCAAGGTCCAGGAGATGGATTGCAGTTTTATAATTCCAAAAAGTATTTATTGGTTTGATTGCAGACATGGAGAAATTACAGAAGTAGCAGAAAAATGTAAACAGTAGGCAAACAAATTTCTCCTATGTGTATACTTGCTTACAGAGTACATTGAATATGGAAATCTAACGTGTAAACAGAACAATTATATAACAATAAACAAATTCTGTCAGTAAACATGAGTCGTCTAAGTCTGTTAGAACTATACCTGAAAGAAAACGGTCTTTGGGACTCCCCCGGTCAGGGATAAGAAGGGGAAGAGAGGGGATAGGGATATATTAAGTGGTCCCCCACAGTTTAGATTACCTGGTTATAGAGACAAGTAATATTGTAGATTAGGGGAGTTGGAGCAGTTCAGCCATGGATTCCATACCTGCGAATAACGTTCCCTAGTATCCTGTAGTGTAGCATTTAATTTTTCATACAGTGTAATAATATTAACTCTATGAATAACTGTTGATATCGAGAGAGAGGGTGTACGCCATCTGGAAGCTATGTGAATCCTGGCTGACATCAGAATAAATTGAAGAAGTTTATATTCTGTATAGTTGAATGCCGGTGGTTTGAGGCCTAATAAGTATATGGGTGCTGATAGGGGAAGATCTTTCCCGAATACTTCATATAACCCTCTTTTGATGTTAGTCCAGAACCTCCGAACCACTGGGCAGGTCCACCAAATATGAAGGGTGTTTCCTATAGTCTGGCAACCTCTGAAGCAGAAGGGAGAGACTGTCGGATAAATAGCATGTAGTCTAGAGGGGACTAAATAGGTCCTATGAAGAATCTTAAGGGAGGTTTCCATTAAAGGGGTTGTCTCATCTTGACTAATGGGGGCATATCGCTAGGATATGCCCCCATTGTCTTATAGGTGCGGGTCCCACCGTTGGGACCCGCACCTATATCGAGAACGGGGCCCCGCAAGGTGGTGGCTGGAGGACTCCGGTCCGGCCACCACCAAGCCGGCTCCCCATAGAAATGAATGGGAGCGCACCGCGCTTGCGCGGCCACCGCTCCTATTCATTTCTATGGAGCCGACGGAAATAGCCGAGCCAGCGCTCGGCTATCTTCGCCGGCCACATTGAAAATGAATGGAGGCGGCTGCGCATGCGCAGTGCGCCCCCGTTCGCTTTCGGGGCCCCGTTCTCGATATAGGTGCGGGTCCCAGCGGTGGGACCCGCACCTATAAGACAATGGGGGCATATCCTAGCGATATGCCCCCATTAGGCAAGATGAGACAACCCCTTTAAGGTAACCTGCCAGCTCCCTTTGCTAATCATAGTACAGCATTGAACCCATTGTTCCATGGTAAGAGTCTCTCCCAAGTCGACCTCCCAGCCATGCATGAATGTTAATTTGGTGTCTGGAGGTGATGAATTTAGTATAGAGTATATAGAAGAAAGCAATCCCTTCTCTAAAGCTCTGTATTTACAGAGTCTCTCAAAAGATGTGTAAGTTATCATACTAGTGGGTGGGATCTGGGACGTTAAAAAATGGAAGACCTGGGCGATTCTAAAAAATTCAGAGGGTGGGGGGAAGAAGGTAGATATAAAGTATGCCCTGGACATGAGCTGAGAGCGGAGCAGAAAATCACCAACACAGCGTAGTTTGGTGTGTTTCCACCAAATGAATGCAGTTGGTGGTAAGCCAGGTGGAAATAGGGGGTTTCTGAATAGTGGAGGTAGGGGGGTGATAGGGCTTTGCAATTTATATTTGAACCTAACCTTCCTCCAAAGTTGTAACATAAGGTACGGAATTTTTGCAGCTGGGGCAATCGTTCCCAAAGGGATGTCAGGTGACCATATTAATGCTAATGGAGATGCCGGTTCGAGTAAATCGGACTCCAAGATGACCCATTGTGGTATATGAGAGAGAGCATTGAACGAGACCAGCTGTGATAGTCTAGCTGCAACATAATATTTGTAAAGATGTGGGACTGAAAATCCACCCACACTCTTATGCAGGTGCATTATATGTCTGGCTACCCGAGGCCTCTTATAGGCCCATATAAAGCGGAAGATTTCTGTCTGTAGAGTCCGCAGAGCGGAGCCCGTTATTGGTATGGGAAGAGATCGAAATAGATACAGTATTCTTGGTAATGTGACCATTTTGACTGTATGTATCCTGCCCAACCATGATAGAGTGGGAAAATTCCAATGGAGCAGGTCTTGGAGAAGCGTAGGAATAAGGCGGGCGTAATTCCATTTAAAAGTGGTATCTAAGGTTTTAGGCAAATTGACTCCTAAATAAGGGAGGTAATGATCTCTCTGTGCAAAACCAAAATTAAGGGAAATTAACTCTCTAACCTGCTGCTGTATATTATAATGTATAACCTCTGATTTCTTAGCATTGATCCGGAGGCCAGAAAAGCGACCAAATGTACTCAAACAGTCCATTAAGTTGGGTATAGTTGTCAGGGGGCGCGTAATAGTGAGGAGCATATCATCCGCGAAAAGGCTCACTTTATACTCGCGTGTGCCAATCTGAACCCCTGCTATATTTGGGTTGGTGCGGATCATAATGGCCAACGGTTCAATGGCTAAAGCAAACAGGGCAGGGGAAAGGGGACAACCTTGACGGGTGCCTCGGTTAATATGGATGGGGATAGGGCTATTAGTGGGAAGCTTAAGAAAAGCAGTGGGGGTCGTATAAAGGGCTTGTATAGCAGACATGAATGCTCCCGATATACCCATGGCAGACATGACCTGATAAAGATAAATCCAAGAGAGGCTATCAAAAGCCTTTTCGATATCTAAAGCTAATAATGAAAAAGGCCTCGAGTTCGTATTCGCCCATTGGATAATGTTGCAGACCTTTCTGACATTGTCTGGGGCCTGTCTACCTGGGATGAATCCCACCTGGTCGTAATGGATCAGGGTAGGAAGGTAATGGTTAAGGCGCTTGGCCAGGACAGAGGTAAAAATCTTAAGGTCTACATTAAGTAGGGAGATGGGGCGATAGCTTGTGGGACAAAGAGGATCCTTATTGGGTTTAGGAATGACCGTGATCAGCGCAGTAAGCATGTCAGGAGGTAACAAACCATTATGAAGGATATAATTACACAAGCTCTTAAGGTGGGGAAGTAATATGTCTTTAAATTTCTTATAATATGAAGCGGAGAACCCATCCGGACCCGGCGATTTTCCCATTTTAAGAGACGCTATCGCTAAGTCTAATTCCTCAACAGTAACATCATGATTAAGAGCTTCCGTAGCAGACGAAGACAGAGTGGGGATAGGTAGTGTGGAAAGGAAAGAGGCAATATCCTCCATGGGGAGGTCAGGGGGCGGTGAGTATAGTTTTTGATAAAAGGCGTGGAATTGCCGATAAATCGTAGCAGGGTTGGAGGTGACCTGCCCTCCTGCATCTTTAAGTTGATAGATGTTGTTAAAGCGTTGTCTGGCCCTAAGTTTAGCCGCAAGCATTTTATCAGGTTTATTTGCTAGTTTATAGAATTTAGCTTGTGTCCATCTCAAAGCCTTTTCAGTGCGATGTAGTAAGATTGCATCAAGCTGTAGTTTCGTATCTTTAATGGCTTTGATGAGATAGAGGGAGGGCTGCCTCTGATTAGCTAATTCTAAACGGAATAGTTTAGATTCCAAGTCGGACTGGACTTTAGAGCGCTCCTTCTTCAACCTAGATGCCTCTGCCATGACTACCCCCCTGATAACCGCTTTATGTGCAGCCCAGTTGACTGCAGGCGTAGTGTCTGAAGATATATTAACAGTAAAGAAATCTCTAAGAGCCGTAGCTATGTGATCAACAATAGAGGGATCAGTAAGTAGGGACTCATTCAATCTCCAGGTAAAGGGGCATCTAGATGGGGCGTCCAGATTGAATTCCGCCAGCACCAAGTCATGGTCTAACCATGTGCAAGGGACATGTCTGGCATATAAAAGTTGTGGGAGGAGTTGTGTGGAAGCTAGAATCCAGTCAATCCTAGTGTAGTGACAATGTACGGGGGAGAAGTAAGTATATCCCCTTTGGGACCCATTATGTTCTCTCCAACAGTCAGCTATTCCCAACTCCCGCATAACCGTCCGAATAGCGTTCTTTGATTTGGAGGATAATTTATCTGCCATGGGAGAAGACCTGTCTAGTCGGGCATTAAATGTCATGTTGAAGTCCCCACACCAAATAAATGATAGGGGGTGGTGTTGTTCCAGCAATCTCCCCAGGATGCGGAAGAAAGAGGCAGGCTGACTGTTGGGAGCAGATGAATTAATCAGACATACAGCGGTATTATACAGGGATCCCACTATTATAATATATCTACCTTCAGGATCTATGGTGGTTGACTCAATTTGAAAGGGTAGGGAGTTTTTGACAAAAACAGCTACGCCTCTGCTTTTGGATGGAAATGGTGCATGCGACAACAAGGTATATCTGCTATGGAAGTACTTAGGACAGGAGGTCGGGGTAAAATGCGATTCCTGAATACATATGATATCAGGTTTGAGCCTATCATATTGTAGAAAGGCTTTACGCCTTTTTGAGGAGAGTTAAACCCCCTAACATTATGGGATGTTATTCTACACATAGCTAGTAAGGTAGAAGCAGCTAATACCTAATGTTGGGTGAACATGTCCAGGGCATAGTGAAAGAGAAAAGGGGAGTTGACAGATAGGACAGTAGACCGGGGGAGTCCGACCGGGTCCACAAAGGACCATTACATGATGGTCTATAACTCGGAAAGACAAACTCAGAAGAACCAGATGAACAAAAACAGTCAGGGACCACGTGCCGATCCAAACATGTCGGCGCCGTGTCCTGGTATGCGTAAGGCGTAGGATGTACATGGAGCTCTTGCTCCGTGACAATCAGCTCTTAGTAATATTAAGTAATAGGTGGTGAACCAAAGAACCAAATAAGGGGGTAAAGAAAAAGGGAGGAAGAGAGAAGGAAACAGGGGAAAGGGAACAAGGCAGAGTATGTGTGAGCTGGTAAAAGGGGCAAGCGGTGTAGCACCCGAACCAAGGGGTTGTAGCAATCTGCCAGTGAAGCAAGGACGACCCATCAGGGTAGGCTCTAGCCTCGAGGTGCACTCCAGCACCCGCCCCCCACTTTAAAGTGTAAAGCTGCCCACATGGTCACTGGGGCAAACAGAGTGAGACCCAGGAGAGTGGATAAGCAGATCAATACAGGTTAAGTGATGAGTCCCCCCGCCCCGAATCGCGATAGCAAGCCGGGCGCAGAAAGAGCCACCAATCACGACCAGCAACCACGATCCAGGGCGCGATGAGACACCACCGTGTCCACATAAAAGTGTAAAGAAAAACAAAACAAACCATGGGAACACATATAAAAGAAAGATCTAATAATCTCAGTCATGTGGGTCACCCCAATAATCAAGCATAGGAGGACTGAGAGGAATCAAACATAGCAAGCACATATGCTACATAGCGTACTTCCCCGCCCCAGCCAGCAATATCAAATCGGGCGCAAAAGACTCGCCTATCTCGAACTTCAAGAGCAGCCTGTGGCGGGGAGAGGTATCAGCATATGCCAAGAACAGTATAGTAAACAATCAGAAAGAAAGGGTTAACTCTAGTAAATACAAATCAGATGTAACTTGCGCCACGTAGTCAGGCAACGCAGACAAACGGTCATGATCATTCTTCATGTCCAGGTGATGGTGTAGTTCCATAGGCAATCTACCAGGGTGTTTTCAAGTTCATGACGGATCTCGAGAACGCCTAGAAGGTTCTGGTAGTGCAGGAGGTAGAGTACGACGTGGATGCCAGGATCTTGTAGGTCGCTGTGGCAAAGGAGCAGGGGTAGTAGGTCTGTTGAATGGAATGCCTTCTCGTTGTAGAATATCGAGACCCTCTGACAGTTCTTTAATTGCATAGTCGCGGTCCCCAATTTTGCAGGCGACATGAAAGGGGAATCCCCATCTATAGCGGATTTGCGCTCTCTGGAGGGCCATAGTGAGAGGCCTCATTGACCTCTTCTTTTCCAACGTGACTGGGGCTAGGTCAGCAAACAGTTGCACTGAGGAGTCTACTCCTGGGAGAGCCTGTAAATTGCGTGCAGCTTGTAGAAGTTGGTTGCGCATTTCAGGGTAATGTAACTTCAGTATGATGTCTCGAGGAACGTTGGGATTCCGTGGACGGCCCAGAGCTCTATGTACTCGATCCATTCTGAACAAGTTAGAGTCCACTTGGGGCAATAAAGCTTGAAATAGGTTTAGCACAGTAGGTTGTAAAGCTGTGATAGATTCAGGCATACCCCTGATTCTAATGTTGGCTCTCCGATTACGGTTTTCTAGGTCTTCCAGTTTGTATTCCAACGCCTCCAGCCGCTGTGCGTGACCATCCAAGCGAGTTTTGTCAACCTCCATAGCGTCTGCTACTTCGTCCATCTTTTCCTCTAGGTCAGAGACCCTAGTACAGGGGTAGGGAACCTCCGGCTCTCCAGCTGTTGTGAAACTACAATTCCCAGCATGCTTCATTCATTTCTATGAGAGTTCTTAGAAGAGCAGAGCGAGTATGCTTGCTGGGAGTTGTAGTTTCACAACAGCTGGAGAGCCGGAGGTTCCCTACCCCTGCCCTAGTACCTAGGTCCTGTATTTGTTTGGTGAAATCAGCGACTGCCTTAGATAATTCCGTAGTGAAGAGCGATTTGATGTTGTTGTAAAGTTCGGTAGGGTCAAAGACCGGGGCAGGAGAAGAATCAACAGCAGGTTCAGGTTCAGAGGGCAATAGTGAACTGGTGCTGCCTGTTGGTGAGTCGGGTCGCTCCATGCTGGACGGTTGTGGTGTGCGAAATAGCTCCGGTAGGGTCTGGCAGGAAGATGAGAGGCCTTGGGTCTTCTTCTTTTGCGACCGCGCAGGCATGCCTCGTTCTGGCGCGTGTAGTAGATATACAATCAGATAATAAGGTAGGTAGAGAGGAAAATGAGCTGGATTATAATACGTAAAAAAAAATAGAGGGTCACCGTCAAGAGAACATCATGTCGCGGATGGAGCTAGATGTGTCAGTAGTTGTGAAGTATCATCATATCAGACATCTAGAGACGCAGAACACGAGCGGACCCAGATGGGGACCAGAATTCAGACTTCTTCTGCGGTCACCAAATGAAGAGGCATGCCCCTAAGACCAGCAGTATCCTGACGGACTCTCAATGCTGCGATGTAGGCAATATAGAAGAACAGTTATGTCCCTCCAATATGGTGGTCAGGACCACGAGGCTTTGCAGGAACAGGGGGTAGGATCCAGATATATTTTTCCAAGAAATGTCCCCTTAGCATAGAGAGTCTACCAAGCCCCCAGATATGATAGGATAAGACGTAATTTTTCTGCCTACACAAGCAAGGGATGCATCCCTCTGACTCACCACTCCAAGCTGGGCTGCCGTCTCCTGGAAGGAGCTCCTTTATGGTGCTATCTTGATAAATGGGGCACTGGTGCTGGGGATCACGAGCCCCTGTGGTGTAGCCGTGCTGTCAGGGGAACGCTGACGATTTTCGCGCTCCTCTGCGCTCCTCCGCGCTCCGCCCGCACTTCCGGTCGGCCCGGCGGGTCAGGAAAGACCGCGGCTTCAGCCTGCCCGCAGGCCTTATTCCTGGAACGCAGCCAAAAATTAAAATTCGCCCCTCAGGGCAATCGTCTAAGCCTGTGGGACCTCAATAAGGGCAGATGGAGGCTAAAAAGAGGGAACACTGCTGTGGATGGCAATAGATTCAGCCCAGGCCTACAGAGCTCAGCCACCATGCGTCTGCTCCCCTCTGCGTCCAGGACACACACCCCTGGATTGCAGTTTTAAATAGGCCACCTTATGAAGTCATCTTTGGATTCCGGTTGTTCAAATAGAAGACCTGAAATGGAGCTTTCAGTTTAGGAAGGTGGGCAATGCAGAGCATCAAGAAACCTATAGGGTCCTGGAAGATGGAGTGACAGAAAGACAGACACAAATACAGGAGACTACAACTTTGTAGTCAAACTAGCACTTTATTTGTGCCTTAGAAAAAGCCATTGACTCCTTCCAAGGCCCAAGATTGCAACAATGGCTGCATTCACATGGTGAGCAGGTCAGAGTTTGATAATTTGAACTTGGTCTGAAGATGTAGTTCAAATATAATGTACGGTTCAAGATTTGGGGTGGCAGTGGTTCTTAAGGAAGAAAATCTGATATTAGCCGGATACTCTTCCAAACTAAAGAGACACTCATCTGCAGTTATTTTTAGGGTTATCTAGATGAGTTGATGTCTGGAAGAGTTACTGCTCGGTTGGCTGGGTAGGATGCATTTGAGACAGCCAGGAGGGTTCTGGTTTTCACTGGAAGAAATCCAGCAGTGTATGGACACTTAATTAAAAGTAAATCTACATGGTATAAAAGAAGGGAAACAAAGGCTTGAAGTGAGATCCACCTATATGAGTGCATGATGATGTACATGAGCATATGAAGGTCACACTAGATAGTTATCCACTAGTGTAAAAGGAAAAGAAAACATAGTTATTTTGGCTATTTTCTGAACTGGAATATGAGGCTATGGTGGCTGTTCTTGTTTCTTTCTGTTTCACATTAAATTAACATTACATCAAAATTTAGTGTGGAATGTCAATCATATGTGTAGCATGTACCATACAATATGGACTTGTATAAAGATATCCATATAGTCCTGGTGGATATAATCACATATTGGAGCGCTATACATGATATAATTACTAATTTGCTATGCACAATATGGGAGCAGGTAAGTCTTTTTTTGGGCCATTTCTCACTGATAACCATGAAGACTTTAAAGTGTAGATTTTTTTCCATGAATTATTCTTATTTGTGTACTATGCTGGGAAGTAAAATACATTTTTTCTAGGGAACTGCATGCAAATCATGTTCTCATTTGACCATCTAAAAATTTATAAAGCAGACGTGTACACTCATTTATACAAGATATTTTCTTTAAAGAGATTCCAAATGTATTCAGCTTTAGGTCTTTGAAGGTTCTGTTTCATTTTCATGTTCAACACTTTTGGATTTTTTGGCACCCTAGAATTTAAAGAAAGGATACCTTTGGAATGGTAATGCATGGCGTGGGTGTATAGTCCCTATATATATTATAGTCCCTATAATAACTCCTTTAGGATGGGTGTATTTTGTCCTTTGGGATGAATGGAATGTTTTCATGTTTGCATTGTCCCATACTGAGAGGCATAGCTTTTGTTTTTCCCTCAACATAACCATATGAGGGCTTGTTTTATGCACAATAAGTTGTATTTTAACCGCATCAGTTTGGGGGTAAATATAAGTTATTGATTACATTTTATTAACTCTTTGTTGGAAGAATGGAAAATAAACACTGCCATTCTTTTTTGAGATTTTACATTTTATGCCATTCATCATGTAACATTGTTATGGAAGTGAATGTGGAATCACTGTGTCAACCAACAGATTTGGCATAGGACTAAAACTAAGGTGTTGTCCTAGCTATCCCCTCGCAGTCACCCTTTAATCCAGGGGCACAACTAGAAAAAGCTGGGTCCCACAGAAAATTTTTGAATGGTCCCTCCTCTTCCCTAAAACTTCCCTAAAACCCCCCTCTCACACTAGTCAAGACCCCTGATTAAATTTATAGATAGTATATTTATCTGATGCTTTTATATAGCTTATGGTTTTCAATTTGTGTCTGTTGTATCATCACCCACTGAAGTCTGTCAAGGGAGACTGTCAAGGGAGTCTGTCAGGTCCCCTCACTCCACCTCTGAGGGCTCCACAGCAGTCATTAACCTGTTACCATGGTAGTTCCTTGATACACAACTTTTCAGGGCAATCTTTTGATTTAGGTCAAATTTATTCATGCCTAAATCAAAGTTGTTAGAATCTTACCTAAAACAAATTTCAGAAAATTCACTCATCTTTACTGAAGAAGCATGGCAACAACAAATAACTTCCATTTTCAACCAAAATTTCCTAAAATGAAAAAAACAAAATGTGTTGACCTTTCATGATCAAAAGTTTAGAAAAGCTTTCAGGTTTCAAAGAAGGTGGCAGTCTAGTGAAATATGATTAAGATATCCAGAATCTAAGCCATCTGTCAAATATGTGTTTTATCCATCTTCATTTTGACAGTTTCCTTAGATCGGATTTGCCCTGAGCCAGCATTTCTAATAGAGCTATATCCATTTGTAATCTGCTACTTCTGACAAGAATTCTAAATAATAGAAAATAGTAAATTACTTTCATTTCTTATTTTATTGAACTGTCTTTTTACATAATATTTTGGGTAAGAGTTTTGCCCATCTTTTTTTTCTTCTTTAGAACCAATGTCTTTTCCTCCTCAGCACCATGGAATATCAAAATAAAATGTGCTAAAAAAGTACATATTTACTAATGCTTTCTAACATTTAGACTAGAATAAACTTAGGCTAGTGTTAGACCATCAGATATGGCTGACCATTGTCTTGAATGAAGAATTCCTTCCTGGAAATCACCTGTGCGTTAGCAGAGGAGACCACTGCTATTACATGCAGTGATCTGCTCCACAATATGGGAAGGAGCGAACATTAATGCTATCGCTCATCCCCATGCAGAATCATGATTTGCTGACAGCAGACCTTGATTAGACCTCATGAAAACTGATTTTTTTTTTAAACCTTCTTAAAAATTGCTATTGCCCAATGAACAAGTACTTGTTAACGATGATCTGCCTGATTATGGCTAGGTGTAATACAGCCCTAAGACTAGGCAGTCTAAAGATATCCAAAGTCACTACTCAGACCATAAACTGATGATAGAGGCTTCTATAAGGCTATATTTAAGAGTAGTATAGAATACATACTAGTCATCAAAGTGACATGTGCCCCGCCCATCAGTTTAGACCCCGCCCCTAGATGCCAAAACCCCAGTCGTCAACATCCTCTTGTGACAGGTCCCCATGCCCCCTTGTTTCCAAAAAAAAGGATTTCTTGGAGTGGTATGAGACGCAGAAAAGCACTACGTTTGATTTTAAGGAAGAGTTAAAATCGTATTGTAAGCAGGACATTCATGTTTTGAGACAGGCCTGTGAGCGTTACAGAGAGCGTGTGTTTGTGTGTATGGGAGCGTAACTCATCACCGGCTATTCAGTGGCTCATGTATGTAGCGCACACTGAAAACATCGACATTCAGCACGCTTTGAGAGGGGGTGAAAAACAAGTAGGCAAATATTTTCTAGATGGTATATGCCAGTGTTAATGGGCTGCACATAGCGTATGAATTTCAGGGATGCTTTTACCACGGGTGCCCCATCTGCTATAACGAAAATGACACCAATGGCGTTACAAACACAAGCTACGGTCAGTTGTACCACAAAACGTTTTCTACAGAGCTGTGGCTACATAGTGCGTGTGCTTTGGGAACATGAGTGGAATGAAATGGTAGAGAAAGATTCTAGACTTCAAGCATTCCTCCTTAACATGCGGTTCCCAATACCTCTAGATCCTCGTGATGCGCTTTATGGCGGTAGGACTAACGCCATAAAGCTCTATCACAAACAGGCTGAAGGGGAGAGTATACATTACTACGATTTCACAAGTCTATATCCCTTTGTCAACAAAACAAAAACGTATCTGGTAGGCCACCCCAACATCATTTATGACAATTTTGCATACATAAAAAATTACTTTGGTATTGCCAGAGTTAAGGTTTATCCACCGAGAGACTTGTTTTTTCCGGTCCTACCTGTGAAAATGAACAATAAATTAATGTTTCCCCTTTGCAACACCTGCGCCACAAACTCCATGACGGATGTCTGCACGCATAGTGATGAACAGCGCTCTCTGACAGGTACTTGGTGTACGATAGAATTAGAGGTAGCTTTGGAGAAAGGGTACAGGATCGCAGAGATCTATGAGGTGTGGCATTTTCCCAACACGACGGACAAACTGTTTGCGCCCTACATTGAACTCCCTCTTAGGGACAAGCAGGAGGCATCAGGCTAACCGAGCTGGTGTACAGATTCTGATAAGCAAAAAGAATACATTGAGGCCTAATTTACCCTGTACAAGCATCGTGAATAACCCTGATGACCTCTTTCGCTATGTCTTTCTCCCATACTACGAGGTTTCTGGGCTGAATTTTATCGATGATGAAACCGCGACGGTCAATTGGAAATACGCAAAAGGACATCACACAATCAACAAAAACACAAACATTTTTATAGCATGTTTTACAACGGCCTACGCCAGACTAGAACTCTACTCCCTTCTGGACAGACTGCAGGAAAGGTGTCTTTATCACGACACAGATTCTGTCATTTTTGTCTATCGTGAAGGTGACTGGCTCCCCCCTTTAGGCGATTATTTGGGTGAATTAACCAGCGAAACACCAGATAACACATACATCACAGAGTTTATATCTATAGGTCCAAAATCCTATGGGTACAAACTGAATACCGGTAAGACGGTTTTAAAGTTTAAGGGGATCACGCTAAACTTTGCTAATGCGAGGGATATTAATTTTGACAGCCTAAAGGATCTGGTTTTGGATTACATCCTCAACTGTAATCTTGAAACCCAGAAATTTATATCTGTGGAGCAACCAGGTTTTGTTAGAAATAAGAACTTGTGGCAGATTGAAACAAGACCGTTGCGCAAAACTCAGAGGTGTTTATATACAAAGAGGCGTCTGCGAGACAATTTTACCACACTACCTTACGGGTTCTAATGCTGTTATGACACAGTTACACCGTTCTTTTTCAGGTGAATTAGTTGCTCTTTTTAAGAAGCTCCTGGATCCTGTTTTTGAAAAGCTGTCTTCGCGCGATTTTACAACGAGACTGTTTTGTTTTTAATCCTATGGACACAAGCTTACAACACCCTTTTTCATGCATTTTAGCAGGCCCATTTAACTCTGGAAAGAGTTATTTTGTAAGAAAACTGCTAGAAAATACTGACACACATTTAAAGCTTGACACACAAGCCCGATAATATTGTTTGGTTTTATGCATGCTGGCAAAAACTTTATAACGAACTTTCTCTATGCTTTCCAAACATCAAGTTTATTGAAGGCCTACCGCAAACGTTTGTAGATGATGAGTTATTCCCGCCCGACAAGGTAAATTTGACTATTGTTGATGATCTTATGGATACCGCTAGTGTAAACAGCGAGCTTGAAAAGGCATTCACCAAGTATGTGCATCATAGAAATCTAAGTATATTGTATCTGGTACAGAACATATTTTGTCAAGGTAAAAAGAGTAGGACGATAAATTTAAACCCCAAGTACATGGTTCTATTTAATAACCCGCGTGATAAATTGCAAATCCTAACATTAGCGAGACAAATGTATCCTGGGAAAACACATTTCTTTTTGGAGGCTTTTGAGGACGCTACGCGGGAGCCTTATGGCCACCTGCTAGTAGATTTAAGGTGAATACCCCAGAGGAACTTCGTTTAAGGTCAGGTTTCTTACCGCCAGCTTTGCTGGCTGTGTATATTCAGAAGAGAAATAGTTTTAAAAAGTGAGATTTAGAAGGCTACGTGCATTCTAGGACACCTACATAGCAGCGCCAGGATGTCAGAGAGATTACGCCGTAATTGGGCTCTCTTAAAAACGCTTGTAAAAGCAACTCCTTCTGTCAGAAAATCTATTTTGTGCCACGCAAGCGATGATTTAATAGCGACCATAGCTGAGGTAGCCTTAAATATCCTAAAAGGACGAATTCCGCTAAAGGAGCGTCAGAAAAAGATTCTAAAGAAGTGGCATAAAGCCATAAGGAGGCTGTGTGATAAAGCAACAAGTATAAAGAAAAAGAAGCGCTTAGTGAACCAGACGGGTGGATTCATAGGTCCGCTATTGGGGTTTGCAATTCCGTTAATAACAAGCTTGCTTTTTAACAAATAATGGATCATGCGGAGAAAACGAGCTTGGTGCCCAAACACGCGCTCAAGAAAATGAGTCAGGTCTTTACATCCCCGTCCGACGTAAGGCAAAGTGTGATACGCTTGGATGATGAAATTAGCGGTATTTTACACAACTCTGACTTACCGGATGATGTGAAAATTAAAAGATACACAGATATAATGCAAAGATACTTGGTTCTTGCTAAACAGGAGACTAAAGAGCTAGCGACTTTAAACCTTGTTAATCAATTTGATCCTGGTCATCAACAATTGCCAAGTATAGCCGCTGATAAAAGCGATTCGGTCCTTGAAATTGTATCACATGTCAACCCCCGTTTTAAGAAAAATGCTGAACTTTTGTTAAATAGGATGAAGCAGAATGCCAAAGTTACATCATGGAATGATAAAGGCGAATTTATTTATAAGGGTGATGTTATTCTTGGTTCTAACATGATGGACCTTGTGCGCTGTGTGACTCAAAGCCACAGAGTGCCAAGAAACAAAAATCCGCCAGGCTGGGTTGCATTTATGCATGCCATGGCTGACATAAATATGCCATCTACTGTTGTGGGTAATTCATCTACAAGAGAGATTCTGGACGGTTTTAAAACAAACCTGAATGATCCATCTGTAAGTGACGTGCCTAATCGCACTCTCCTGACCAACCCTTTCACACCTATGGGGATAAGACAGGGGTGTTTGCTACCTAAAAGAAGAATGCCCCCGATGCTACAATATAGTTGGTTAAGCTTGTAAATACTAATTATGTGTATATTATTGATGTATTGTATAGTGTAACTCTGCTAAACATATTTTTAAATATTTACTTTATGAAGGTTGCTGTAACATGAGTGCTTGAATTTATATATGTAGTGTAATATCGTAGCATTTCTGTACTTTGCTTATCTGCGCAATAAACTTTTAAAACTCTGCGTTTTTTTTTGTATACCGACATTAAGGGTGTGTGCTGAGTGGTGGGGGGTGGGGGGGCGGGGGGCTCTAGACAGGTCCAGGCAATCATCTGCCATAATAATATAACGTAAGCTGTACTTTTGACATGCCCAGACATTTTACCCCTATGTAGCTGTATGGTATGGTGTACATAGTATGAGACACTTATCATACAATAATTATCATACTAAGCGACAATAGCTTTAATTAGATTCATAAGAGATTAATATACGTAATATAATACATATTTATAATAAAGAGATTTATAATATTTTATGATTTTTAATAAATTCTAAAGAGATTTATAATATTTTATGATTTTTAATAAATTTTAAAGAGATTTATAATATTTTAATAAATTTATACAAGGTTTGGGAGGGGTGATGGCTGGAGGAGCCCTCTAATAAGAGGACAGAGGGAAGGTGTGTTGAAGAGTGGGGGTTTGGAAACAAGGCGGCGTGGGGGAGCCAAGGGGGCGTGGGGACCTGTCACAAGAGAATGTTAACGACTAGGTTTTTGGCATCTAGGGGCAGGGTCTAAACTGATGGGCGGGGCACCTGTCACTTTGATGACTAGTATGTATTCTATACTACTTTTAAGTTTCAGAACATGTGAATTTGATTATGTCATAGAATTGAACTTGGTACCACAGAATACAGAGTGCCAGAGGTGACAAGCAGGACCCATTCTAAATTCAGGTGAGGTGGTTGCCAGGTAGGTGTGGTCCTCTCTGTGTTCCTAAGATAGAACATATATCTTGATTCAGTTTTCTGCTACAGAAGCTACTATTCAACCATTATATCTACAGTATATGTGAAAGAATACACTTGCTGGCCAGCAATTTTTAGGTGGCTACTACAAGATAGACCAGGGCAGTCTATGCCTGAGTGGAGTCAGGGCCAGGCCACAGCAATATGAAAAATAGAATTGTTTGTATCTATCTATCTATCTATCTATCTATCTATCTATCTATCTATCTATTAACAAAAAAACAGCAGCACAAGTCAGCAAACCAATTCAGTGGGTGCAATCCCTCCAGGCTAAGGATGATACGCCAGCAGTATACAAAATTGCAAAAAGTGAGGCAGCACTCCAGCTTCAGTGAAATAGTGTAGGACTCTTTATTCCCAAATGCAACGTTTCGGTCCTCTCAATGGAACCTTTCTCAAGCCGCTTGAAAAAGGTTCCATTGAGAGGACCGAAACATTGCATTTGGGAATAAAGAGTCCTACACTATTTCACTGAAGCTGGAGTGCTGCCTCACTTTTTGCAACTTTTTTTTATCTATCTATCTATCTATCTATCTATCTATCTATCTATCTTTCCTTATCGTCCTTCAGGCAGCACATATATCCGTTTGTGTGTGCTGCCTTTGGACTCAAGGAAATATAAATTTTGGTCTGCAAATTTAGACTATAAATCTATCTATCTATTTATCTATCATCTTTCTTATTCTCTATGTGTATGTCTATCTCTCTTTATCTCTAACTAATCATTGTTTATGAAACATTACAAATACAATGCTATTTTGTATTATTTTAACTTTAATCGAAGCACAGACATTACTGTTCTGTCAATTGATGTCATGAGATAAGCAATAGGTAATGAGAGCTGTGAACCTCAACAAACAAAAGGAGAGAGAATCTTGACCATAGATGCTTACAAAACAGCATAAAAATACATACAAAACATAATTACCAAGAACAATAATTAAGCTAAATGTCAGCACTAAATATTATGTATCTATTAAATAAATCTACCATTGAGCTTTGTATGTATTTATATTCAAAAAAAGAACTTTTTCAGTAAAAAAAAAATCAAGTATTTTTTTCTTCCAATTTTAACTTAAGCCTTTTATCTTCATCGAGGGTAATTGTAAGCAATTGCATTTTAAGAAATGACTTAAAAGGAACGGGGGATTTTTGAGGGCTTCATTAAAAGCAGACAGTTTCTGTAACCTTTTAGCAGAACTTGTTATCTGATGACGTGAATTAACGTTCTCTCAAATGACTAATAATCATATCAAGGTTGCCATGTCAGCTTGTAGATTTGAATAAGAGGGTCTGAAAACATTTGCATGCCTCGATGTGCCGGTGCTTAGAAGCTAATGCTATAGCGCTGTCATAAAGCACCGCAAAGACATGACTTAATGTAATCTGTCATGTCATATGCTAATCTTCAGCCATTACTTGAGTGCTGTAAGTAAGTAGAAAGCATTTGGGAAAATCCTTTTCAATTTCTCTGAGTACCACTTCTGCTGTTGGTCAGCTCAAATGGGTTTTGTGCATTTAATGCAGAGCTCAAGTCAAGTTGGCTTAGGTCACACTTAATTAACTATCACATTGATGGGTTTTGTTGGTACAGCTTTATGGAAAATGTGTATTCCTGATTTCAACCAACTGCTAAATATTTCATGTGCTTCAGAAAAAAAATGCCTTACTGATTCAAAGACGCCAGTGTATGCAGCTAAAAACCTTAAAAGAATAAAAAATCTATTTTTTTCAATATGCTTTCTCTATGCATTAATGACCCTGATGCTTTTGTAATCTGTATGAACCTAAAAGTAGACACAATTAATTTCTCACATATAAGCACCGGTATAATAATGAGAATGACTGAAACTAATTGCATTGTAGGGGGTGTAGCAGAGAGGTTATTCACTCAACTGTGATAATGGTGATTGGGGCACATTACTGCAGAATGTACTATTGACTTAATTAATCTCGACTGATAATAACAAATTAATAATTAACCCCTGCATTCTGCATCATGAGGAAGCATTAACACCAGTTTAGCCTTGGGAGAATGTGGAGCAATTATTTAGAATTAAAGTGGCTTCAGACCTGTAGGTGGTATACAGCACATTCATTTAATTCAGACCTTTTTAAGTTATCTAGAAATTCTGTGTTTCCATTGCACTACAAAAAAATAAAAATATGGTGTTATTTTTTAATCTACAAAAATGCTTAGAAACAAAATTTACACTCTAAATCTATAGTGTGATGAATCTTATGGAAAATACAATATCTTATAAAGAAAACTTTAATCAAATGAACAAACACAGTATATATGGTGAATGAAAACTCTCTCATCTAACAGAACCAATAAAAAAGAATGCACTGTTTAATGGCTCTCTTGTTTCTTGTTGTGTGGTTAATTTTGCATATTAACCCCATTATGAGCAAATGTCGTACATGTACGATGCTTGGTGCTAGGCTTAAAGGCTATGTACAACTTCGGATGCAAATTTTTTTATGATTGTATTTTACTCATTTTGGACTAAAATTAATTTATTCTATCTGTCTTTATTAAAAGTATTGGGCTGTTCTGTCACAAAGGGTTAAATGTCTGTTGAGCTTGGGACTCATACTATTTACTTTCACTTAGTGCCGATCAACTAATAACCTTTATCTCTAATTTACTAAGAGATTATAAACATTTATTTAAGGCTACTTTCACACCAGCGTTTTGGAATTCCGGTATTGAGCTCCGTCATAGGGGCTCAATACCGGAATAAAACGCTTCAGTTTTGTCCCTATTCATTGTCAATGGGGACAAAACTGAACTGAAGACAACTGAATGCTCCTGAAAGCATTCCGTTCAGTCTTCAGACCGGAGAGCAAACCGCAACATGCTGCGGTTTGCTCTCCGTACTAGTTATCTGCACCTAAACGGATCCGGAATGACCCCCAATGCAAGTCAATGAGGACGGATCCGTTTGGTGTGGACACACTTGTAAACGGATCCGTCCTCCATTGACTTTCAATAGAGGTTATTCCTGATCCGTTTAAAAGATGCTAAAGATAATAGAACCAGATCCGGAATTACGGATCCACAAGGTTGTATTATTCAGTACGGATCCGGTGGGTCCCTTCA
>ONZH01024386.1:0-41891 GCA_900303285.1 Rhinella marina | reverse complement strand
CCAGAGATATTCAATTGGGTTCTTGCTCTAGCTTGGCCTTTTAAGGACATTCACAGAGTGGGGCCTAAGCTACAGTGGGGAAAAAAATATTTATTCAGCCACTAATTGTGCAAGTTCTCCCACTTAAAAAAGATGAGAAAGGTCTGTAATTCACATCATAGGTAGACCTTAACTATGAGAGACAAAATGAGAAAACAAATCCAGAAAATCACATTGTCTGATTTTTAAAGAATTTATTTGCAAATTATGGAGGAAAATAAGTATTTGGTCAATAACAAAAGTTAATCTCAATACTTTGTTATATATCCTTTGTTGGCAATGACAGAGGTCAAACGTTTTCTGTAAGTCTTCACAAGGTTGGCGCACACTGTTGCTGGTATGTCGGCCCATTCCTCCATCCAGATCTCCTCTAGAGCAGTGATGTTTTGGGGCTGTCACTGGGCAACATGGACTTTCAACTCCCTCCAAAGGTTTTCTATGGGGTTGAGATCTGGAGACTGGCTAGGCCACTCCAGGACCTTGAAATGCTTCTTACGAAGCCACTCCTTCGTTGCCCTGGCGGTGTGCTTGGGATCATTGTCATGCTGAAAGACCCAGCCACGTTTCATCTTCAATGCCTTTGCTGATGGAAGGAGGTTTGCACTCAAAATCTCATGATACATGGCCCCATTCATTCTTTCATGTAGACGGATCAGTCGTCCTGGTCCCTTTGCAGAGAAACAGCCCCAAAGCATGATGTTGCCACCCCCATGCTTCACAGTAGGTATGGTGTTCTTTGGATGCAACTCAGCATTCACTCTCCTCCACACACGACGAGTTGTGTTTCTACCAAACAGTTCTACTTTGGTTTCATCTGGCCATATGACATTCTCCCAATATTCTTCTGGAACATCCAAATGCTCTCTAGCAAACTTCAGATGGGCCCAGATATGTACTGGCTTAAGCAGGGGGACACGTCTGGCACTTCAGGATCTAAGTCCCTGCCGGCGTAGTGTGTTACTGACGGTAATCTTTGTTACGTTGGTCCCAGCTTTCTGCAGGTCATTCACTAGATCCCCCCGTGTGGTTCTGGGATTTTTGCTCACTGTTCTTGTGATCATTTTGACCCCACGGGGTGAGATCTTGCGTGGAGCCCCTGATCGAGGGAGATTATCAGTGGTCTTGTATGTCTTCCATTTTCTAATTATTGCTCCCATACTTGATTTCTTCACACCAAGATGCTTGCCTATTGCAGATTCAGTCTTTCCAGACTGGTGCAGGTCTACAATTTTGTTTCTGGTGTCCTTCAACAGCTCTTTGGTCTTCACTAGAGATGAGCGAACATGCTCGTCCGAGCTTGGTGCTCGTTCGAGCATTAGGGTATTCGCATATGCTTGATACTCCGACGAGCATATTGCAATCCTTGAGGAAATGGCATCTTCCTCTTCCTGCATGTTAGGCGCCTTTTCTCAGCCAATCAACATGCAGGAGAGTCTTTGGTACCTCCTAGCATCACGTGGGGCCCCTACAAGTCGATAGCAGGGATTGGCTGGCCAGATCAGATGACCTGGGAATATAAGAATCTGGTCCCGCGCCGCCTGCATGAGATTAGGGATAGAGCTGCTGTCTGTCAGGGAGAGTATTAGGGCCTGAATTTAGATGTTGGTTAGGCAGGAATCATGCTCAGAGAACCCAACAGCCCTTCTAAGGGCTACAAGCACCTCTTTTTTTTGGTCTCCTCCTGGCTGCTGGCTGGGACTTGTAGTGCAGCTACCGCCATCTTGGCTGCACACTGTGCACAGCGACTGGTGGCAGAAGGGACAGCACGTGGTCCACACAGACCCAAAAGAATTTGCCCAAAGTCCTCTCAGTACTCATTTTTGCTGCTGCTGCTGCTGCTGCTACTGTACCTTGGCTTGCTGGGATCTGTAGTGCAGTCTAGGGAATACGTTTTTTCTCTCATTTCTATACACTACAGTCCAGTTAACAATTATGTACTGTGCTCTACAGTAGCATCAGTCTAGGGAATATGTTTTTTCTCTCAGTTATATATACTACAGTCCAGTGAACAATTTTGTAGTGTGCTGTACAGTAGCGTCAGTCTAGGGAATACATTTTTTCTCTCAGTTATATATACTAAAGTGCAGTAAACAATTATGTAGTGTGCTGTATAGTAGCGTCAGTCTATAAAATACGTATTTTCTCTCAGTTATATGTACTACAGTCCAGTGAAAAATTGAGTGGTTTGCGGTACAATAGCCGCCATTTAAAGACTACGTTTTTTTCTCAGTTAAATATACTACAGTCCAGTGAAAAATTGAGTGGTTTGCAGTACAATAGCCGCCGTTTAAAGACTACGTTTTTTATCTCAGTTATATATACTACAGTCCAGTGAAAAATGGAGTGGTTTGCGTTAAATTAGCTGCAGTCTAAAGACTACGTTTTTTCTCCCAGTTATATATACTACAGTCCAGTGAAAAAATGAGTGGTTTGCGGTACAATAGCCGCCATTTAAAGACTACGTTTTTTTCTCTCAGTTATATGTACTACAGTCCAGTGAAAAATTGAGTGGTTTGCGGTACAATAGCCGCCATTTAAAGACTATGTTTTTTTTCTCAGTTAAATATACTACAGTCCAGTGAAAAAAAATGAGTGGTTTGTGGTACAATAGCCACCATTTAAAGACTACGTTTTTTTCTCTCATTTATATATACTACAGTCCAGTGAACAATTCTGTAGTGTGCTGTACAGCAGCGTCAGTCTATAAAATACGTATTTTCTCTCAGTTATATGTACTACAGTCCAGTGAAAAATGGAGTGGCTTGCGGTACAATAGCTGCCATTTAAAGACTACATTTTTTTCACAATTATATGTACTACAGTCCAGTCAAAAATTGTTTTTGAGTGTCTGTAGTTGACGCTCCTAAAAAATTTATTGGACAGAGGGCCTGTAGGTGGCCCTCCGTAAACATTGTTTTTAAAGAGCGCCAGTTGGCCCTCAGAAACATTGCCTGTTGGCTCAGCGTTTGTGTGCGAAGAGGAGGAGGAGAGGATACATAAAGAATCTTCATGTTGAGCTGCTTTCCCCCGATGGAGATTTGCATTCTGGTGAAATCCAGGCTTTATTCATTTCAATAATCGTCAGCCTGTCAGCGCTGTCAGTTGACAGGCGTGTGCGCTTATCAGTGATGATGCCACCAGCTGCACTGAAGACCCGCTCTGACAACATGCTAGCGGCAGGGCAGGCCAGCACCTCCAAGGCGTTCGGGCAACGTGTCCGGCTTTGCAACCCAGTAGTTGTATGGAGCAGAGTGATCACGCAGGACGTTGGTATGGTCAGCTAGGTACTCCCTCACCATCTTTCTGAACAGCTCCCCCCTACTGGGGGACGGGTGACATAGTCTTGCTGAGGTGCCATAAAACTGGCAAAGGCCTTGGAGAGTGTTCCCCTGCCAGTGCTTGACAAGCTGACTGCTCCCCTCCTCTCCCCCGCTAGTTGGCCCACAGAACTACGTCCTCTGCCGCTAGCGGTGTCAGATGGGAAGGATAGTTTCAGCTTGTGCACCAGGGCCTGTTGATATTGATTCACTCTCATACTCCTGTCCTCTAAAGGAGTGAGAGTGGAAAAGTTCTGCTTGTACCGGGGGTCCAGGAGGGTGAACACCCAGTAATCGGTGTTGTCAAAAATGCGAGGGTCACGGGAAAGGCAGCCTAACATGTGCGCAAGAGTCCCAACATGCAAGAATTCCCTTCCTCAATAGGCTGACTCTCCATTTCCTCCACCTCCAACTCCTCCTCTTCAGCCCATACACGCTCAGCAGATAAGAAGGAAAGAGCATAGGTACCCTCTTCAGTGTCGCCAACAGTCTCCTTCTCTTCCTCCTCTTCCTCCTCATCCTCCTACTCCCCTTCCGATACGCGCTGAGAAACAGACCTGAGGGTGGTCTGGCTATCAAGCAACGTATCTTCTTCCCCCATCTCCTGTGACCAGCGCAAAGCTGGGAAGGATAGTTTCAGTTTGTGCACTAGGGACTGTTAATATTGATTCACTCTCATACTCCTTTCCACTACAGGAATGAGAGTGGAAAAGTTCTGCTTGTACCTGGGGTCCAGGAGGGTGAACACCCAGTAATCGGTGTTGTCAAAAATGCTTCTAACGCGCGGGTCATGGGAAAGGCAGCCTAACATGAAGTCAGCCATGTGCGCCAGAGTCCCAACACGCAATAATCTCTTCAATAGGCTGACTCTCCATTTCCTCCTCCAACTCCTCCTCTTTAGCCCATACAGGCTCAACGGATAAGAAGAAATGAGCATAGGTACCCTCTTCAGTCTCGCCAACAGTCTCCTTTTCTTCCTCCTCTTCCTCCTCATCCTCCTCCTCCTCGAATTCTCGCTGAGAAACAGACCTGAGGGTGGTCTGGCTATCAAGCAGCGTATCTTCTTCCCCCATCTCCTGTGACAAGCGCAAAGCCTCTGACTTCATGCTGAGCAGTGACTTTTTCAGCAGACAAAGCATCGGGATGGTGACGATGATAATGGCGGCATCGCCGCTGACCATCTGTGTTGACTAATCAAAGTTGCTTAACACCTGACAGATATCAGACATCCACGTCCACTCCTCATTGTACACTTGAAGAAGCTGACTAACCTGACTACCAGTTCTTGTGGAAGTTGTCATCTGGCAGTCTACAATTGCTCTGCGCTGCTGGTAAACCCTGGGTAACGTGTAATGTGGAATTCCATTGTGTGGGCACGTCGCACAACAGTCGGTGAGCAGTCAGTTGTAAGCGCCGTTGCACTGCCCTGAGAGTGGCAGCATCTGTGGTTGACTTGCGGAAATGCACCCAGATGCGTCGCACCTTGGTGAGCAAATCAGACAAATTGGGGTAGGTCTTGAGGAACCGCTGAACCACAAGATTAAACACGTGGGCCAGGCAGGTTTTATATGCAGTGTTTATATGGGTTGTTGTTACTTTGGGAAATAGTATTGGTGTATAATGGCACATGTGTGAGCCTGCTGAGTTGCAGAGCCGCTACCAGGTTACGCCCGTTGTCACACACAACCATGCCTGGTTTAAGTTTCAGCGGCACCAGTCAAAGATCGGTCTGTGCCATGATGCCCTGTAATAGCTCTTGGGCGGTGTGCCTTTTGTCACCTAAGCTCAGCAGTTTCAGCGCCGCTTATTGGCGCTTACCCACGGCAATGCTGCTGTGCCTAGAGCTACTGACTGAAGGCGCCATGCTCACAGATTGTATTTGAGAGTAGGAGGAGGAGGGGTTGGAGGAAGAGGCATAATAAGTCTGAGAAACCGTGACCGAGGTAGGCCCCGCAATCCTCGGTGTGGGCAGTACATGAGCGGCCCCAGGGTCAGACTCGGTCAGACAAGTTAACCCAATGTGCCGTCAGGGAGATATAGTGTCCCTGCCCACCAGCACTTGTCCACGTGTCTGTGGTTAGGTGGACCTTCTCAGTAACCGTGTTGATCAGGACATGGATGATGTTCTCTGACATGTGCTGGTGTAGGGCTGGGACGGCACATCGTAAAAAATAGTGGGGGACCAAGTACCAAGGGACAGCCACCGCCATCAGGTTGCAGCAAGCCTCAGTCTCTACCAGTCTATAGCGCAGCATCTCCAGGCTCAGCAGTTTGAAAATGTGGACATTTAGGTCTTGTGCATGTGGGTGGGTGGAATTTTATTTGCGTTTGTGCTTGCGCTCCTATTTCTGATGCAAAGACAGCTGAAGGCTGCGCTGGGACACATTGGTGTAGGGTGTGGAGGATCGTGGAGGTGGGTGGTTGTAAGACGGGAGGCGCTCGTGCCAGGGTCCTGGGCGGGGGGTTGACTCGCCGAGCCAGCATGTGACACAGTGGAAGGAGCAGTGGTGTGATCCGCAGGAGGTGAACGTCCTTGGTTCCATTGAGTCGTGTGTTTAGCACTCATATGCCTGCGCATGCTGGTAGTGGTTAGGCTGGTAGTGGTGGCTCCCCTGCTGATCCTGGTGTGGCACAGGTTGCACACCACAGTCCATCGGTCATCCTCACTTTCTTTAAAGAACCTCCAGACTTGCGAACATCTAGGCCTCGGCACGGAAGCTTCACTCCGTGAAACAGTTGCTGATCTACTTGCTCTGGCCCTGCTTCTCCCTCTGACCACCCCACTGCCTCTTCCAACCTGTTCTGGTGCTGCACTTGCCTCCCCCTCAGAAGCACTGTCTTGACTAGGCTTACCAACCCAGCTTGGGTCAGTCACCTCATCATCCACCTGCTCTTCCTCAGATTCCTCACTCTGCTGCCCTCTGGGACTTACTGCCCTGACAACAACGTCAATGTCTGAAAACCGTGTCTCATCATCATCCGACACCTCTTGACGCACTACTTGCACTAAGTCCACACTCTCATCACCCACAGACTGCGAAAGTTCTAAATTTTGGGCATCGGGACAGAGCAACTGCTCAGGTTGCTGTTGAGCAGTGGTTTGTGTCTCTGGGTAGGGTCCTGAAAAGACTTCCTGTGAGTATGCCAGATCTGAATCCATATTTTCCATGGGAGGGGCAGGCTGGGGGGAAGGAGGTTGAGCTGGAGGAGCCAGAGGTCTACTCCCTTGGCTAAAGTGGGTGGACTGTGTGGAAGACTGGGTGGTGGATAAATTACTTGGACACATTATCCGCTATCCACGTCATCACCTGTTCGCACTGTTGTGGTTTCAATAGTGGTGTACCACGTGACCTTTTAAGTTGCGAGATGAAGCTAGGGAGCGAAACTCTGAGGCGTTCCACTGCTCCCTCATCAGCAGGTATTGTGTCACCCTGCCCAGGACCACGGCCTCTTCCCCCCTACCACACTTGGACGCCCACGTCCTCGACCCTTAGCCCTTGGGTTCAACATTTTGTGTAATCACTAAACTGTCGAGTTAATATCTGAGGCCAAAAACGTATTCTCTAGACTGCGGATAGTGTACCACACACCACAGAATTTTTCACTGGACTGTATTAAATGTATCTGAGAGAAAAAATGTATTTTCTAGACTGCCGCTGGTGTAACGCACACCACACAATTTTTCACTGCACTGCAGGATATATGAATGAGTGAAAAAATGTATATTTTCTAGACTGTGGCTAGTGTGCAGCACACGACAGAATTTTGCACTGCACTGTAGGATATATGAATGAGAGAAAAAAATGTATATTTTCTAGACTCCGGCTAGTGTGCAGCACATGACAGAATTATGTACTGCACTGTAGACTGACCCTAGACTGACGCTACTGTACAGCACACGACCTAATTGTTCACTGGACTGTAATATATATAACTGAGAGAAAAAACGTATTCCCTAGAGGCCAAGGTACAGCAGCAGCAAAAATGAGTACTGAGTGGACTTTTGGGCAATTTCTTTTGGGTCTGTGTGAACCACGTGCTGTCCCTTCTGCCACCAGTCGCTGTGCACAGCATGCAACCAAGATGGCGGTAGCTGCACTACAAGTCCCAGCCAGCAGCCGAGAGGAGGCCAAAAAAAAAGGTCGTTGTAGCCCTTAGAAGGACCGTTGGGTTCTTTGTGGATGATTCCTGCCTAACCACATTCTAATTTCACGCCCTAACAGTGTGCAGCCAAGATGGCAATGAGTACTGAGAGGACTTTTGAGCAATTTCTTTTGGGTCTGTGTGAACCACGTGCTGTCCCTTCTGCCACCAGTCGCTGTGCACAGCGTGCAACCAAGATGGCGGTAGCTGCACTACAAGTCCCAGCCAGCAGCCAGGAGGAGACCAAAAAAAAAAAGGTGCTTGTAGCCCTTAGAAGGGCTGTTGGGTTCTTTGTGGGTGATTCCTGCCTAACCAACATCTAAATTGAGGCCCTAACACTCTCCCTGACAGACAGCAGCTCTATCCCTAATCTCATTCAGCAGCCAGGAGGAGACCAAAAAAAAAAGGTGCTTGTAGCCCTTAGAAGGGCTGTTGGGTTCTTTGTGGGTGATTCCTGCCTAACCAACATCTAAACTGAGGCCCTAACACTCTCCCTGACAGACAGCAGCTCTATCCCTAATCTCATGCAGCAGCCAGGAGGAGCCAAAAAAAAGGTGCTTGTAGCCCTTAGAAGGGCTGTTGGGTTCTTTGTGGGTGATTCCTGCCTAACCAAAATCTAAATTGAGGCCCTAACACTCCCTGACAGACAGCAGCTCTATCCCTAATCTCATGCATGCGGCGTCTGACGTTCACCGCCATTCTGTGTCAGGGTAAAATTTTAAGTGCTTCACCTGCTACCTCAGTCTCACTTGGTCACTCTGGGTTCACCGCCATGCTGTGTCAGGGTAAATTTTTGGGTGGTTCACCTGCTACCTCAATCTAGCTTGGTCACCAAGCTGTCACCACGCTGTGTCAGGCTTATGCCTGTGTCATGGGGCAGGGGATAGGACAGAAGTGCCAGCATGGGCTGTGGTGTCACCCGCAGGCGGTGATGGACCTTTTTTGCACCTAGTTGGGTGCTTTACTAACATGTGATGGGCATATGCCTTGCCCATCTTGGTCTGGGTCAGCACAATTGTCTTGAGGGTCACCACCAGGCTGTTGCCCAGAATTTGGCATAATGGTACGATTAGGCAGCCTCAGAGGCATCCATGCATGCTGCCCCTGCTGTTTCCTGTCCATTTCCGTGGTGTTTCCATCATTTTCTGAGGTTTCCAGGTTTTCACGCAACCTTCCCTATGCAGAGCTCCGGTCCTCTGCAAAAAATGCTCGAGTCTCCCATTGACTTCAATGGGGTTCGTTATTCGAAACAAGCACCCGAGCATCGGGAAAAATTTGACTCGAATAACAAGCACCGAGCATTTTAGTGCTCGCTCATCTCTAATGCACATAGATTATTACTATCAAGATGCATAACTTTGCATTTATCCACATTGAACGTCATTTGCCAAGTTGATGCCCAATCACGCAGAGTGTCCAAGTCAGCATGTATTTTATGGACATCTTTTATAGACTGCTCAGTACTACATAACTTAGTGTCATCTGCAAAAATAGAAATGGTGCTATTAATCCCATCCTTGATATCATCAATAAATAAATTAAATAATAGAGGACCCAATTACAAACTATACTTTCCAAGCCTATAGGTTTATAATTACCTGTAAAGGACCTAGATCCCTTTTTTAATATGGGCAACACATTTATCTTGTGACAGTCACATGGCACTGTACCAGTCCCTAGAGAATCTTTAAAGAAGAACTCCCGCAAAAAATTTTATTCTCTGACCTGTTAGAAAGGTGCATGATATAATCTGTAGTGAATGTCATTTTCTTATCAGAGGCTGAAATTGAGAGTTTCCACTCTCTTCTTATTGTAGCTGGGTCATGTGACCAACTCCCTGACCTCCAACTGACTCAGGACAGCAAGCCAGTCACTTCTCTATTTATTCCTATGAGACTGAAAGTGAGGCTCCCATAGGAATGCATAGAAAATTAGACTCCCTGTCCACACATAAGGTGCTGTGTGAATTGGTGGGCCTAATTCCTAGTCACATGACACAGATAAGAAACTTCAGGATGATATAACTCAAAAATTCAGCTACTGGTAAGAAAATGACATTCACTACAGATTACATCATGTACATTTCTAGCAGGACATGGAATAAATTTTTTTTCGGGAGTTCTTTTAAAATTATAAACAGGGGCAATGACTGAACTGAGTTGTTTAAGAATTCTTGGGATTAATCGATCTGGACCTGGAGCCTTGTTCCCATTTACCTTATTTAACTTAACTTGGACCATATATAAAGTTATCCAGTTGGGTATATTACTGGATGTACTAACAGCCCTGGCACCACCGATATCAGCTCCTTTCTCTTCTTTTGTATATAAAGACAGGGGCGGATTGGCCATAGACCTTACAGGGAAATTTCCCGGTGGGCCGATGCCCAGGGGCCACTTGGGCCCTCCTCAAGGCCGGCCAGTAGAAGTTTTTGGGGCTGTATTTTGTGCTGCTGCAAGTATTTTGTAATGGACTGTGGAATTTGGCTATGTTGGGGTGGTATAATGTGCCTCAATATGGTATTGCTGGCCATGCCTTCCATCGATTTGGACCCAACTAGAAAATGGGGCCACTTTTTGTATTTTTCCAGGGCCACTTTAAGTTCCCAGTCCGCCCCTGTATAAAGAGCTAACAAAACAATTTAGTAACTCTGTCTTTTCCTTATTTTCAGTAACTTACTGTTATTTAGGAGACCATCCTGCTTAGTCCTTGGTTTTTTAGCATTTATGTATTTAAAAAATACAGGGATTTGTTTTGCTCTCTTTTGCCATTTCCTGTTCGCTTTGCAATTTTTCTGATTTTATCTCTGTTTTCCAGAATTTATTAAGCCCTTTGTAAACTTCAAAGGCTACAGCTAACCCCTCAAATTTGTATTTTTTAAATGTCCCTTTTTGTCATTTATTGCCCTTTTTACAGTATCTGTAAAGTTGCACTGATAAATTAACGTAATTATCATAGCTAACCATAGCTACTATTAAAACAAGTGAGTTGTGTCAAAATTCTAAAAGTCGCAACACTTTTGCATAATTGTCTCCTAAATGTTGCAAAGCCTTATTGCAAAGCCTTATTTTGCTACATTTTGATGCCATCATTTTGGAGCGTGGGGCATACAGTGGAGAAAAAAAGTATTTAGTCAGCCACCAATTGTGCAAGTTCTCCCACTTAAAAAAGATGAGAGAGGCTTGTAATTGACATCATAGGTAGACCTCAACTATGAGAGACAAAATGAGAAAACAAATCCAGAAAATCACATTGTCTGATTTTTAAAGAATTTATTTGCAAATTATGGTGGAAAATAAGTATTTGGTCAATAACAAAAGTTAATCTCAATACTTTGTTATATATCCTTTGTTGGCAATGACAGAGGTCAAACGTTTTTTGTAAGTCTTCAAAAGTTTGGCACACACTGTTGCTGGTATGTCGGCCCATTCCTCCATGCAGATCTCCTCTAGAGCACTGATGTTTTGGGGCTGTCGCTGCGCAACACGGACTTTCAACTCCCTCCAAAGATTTTCTATGGGGTTGAGATCTGGAGACTGGCTAGGCCACTCCAGGACCTTGAAATGCTTCTTACAAAGCCACTCCTTCATTGCCTTGGCGGTGTGCTTGGGATCATTGTCATGCTGAAAGACCTAGCCACGTTTCATCTTCCCTTGCTGATGGAAGGAGGTTTGCACTCAAAATCTCATGATACATGGCCCCATTCATTCTTTCATGTACATGGATCAGTCGCCCTGGTCCCTTTGCAGAGAAACAGCCTCAAAGCATGATATTGCCACCCCCATGCTTCACAGTAGGTATGGTGTTCTTTGGATGCAACTCAGCATTCACTCTCCTCCAAACACGACGAACTGTGTTTCTACCAAACAGTTCTACTTTGGTTTTATCTGACCATATGACATTCTCCCAATAATCTTCTGGAACATTCAAATACTCTCTAGCAAACTTCAGACGGGCCCGGATATGTACTGGCTTAAGCAGGGGGACACGTCTGGCACTGCAGGATCTGAGTCCCTGGTGGCATAGTGTGTTACTGATGGTAGCCTTTGTTATGTTGGTCCCAGCTTTCTGCAGGTCATTCACTAGGTGTGGTTCTGGGATTTTTGCTCACAGTTCTTGTGATCATTTTGACCTCACGGGGTGAGATCTTGCGTGGAGGCCCTGATCGAGGGAGATTATCAGTGGTCTTGTATGTCTTCCATTTTCTAATTATTGCTCCCACAGTTGAATTCTTCACACCAAGCTGCTTGCCTATTGCAGATTCAGTCTTCCCAACCTGGTGCAGGTCTACAATTTTGTTTCTGGTGTCCTTCGTCAGCTCTTTGGTCTTCACCATAGTGGAGTTTGGAGTGTGACTGTTTGAGGTTGTGGACAGGTGTCTTTTATACTTATAACAAGTTCAAACAGAGACCATTACTACAGGTAATGAGTGGAGGACAGAGGAGCCTCTTAAAGAAGAAGTTACAGGTCTGTGAGAGCCAGAAATCTTGCTTGTTTGTAGGTGACCGAATACTTATTTTCCACCAAAATTTGCAAATAAATTCTTTAAAAATCAATGTGATTTTCTGGATTTGTTTTCTCAATTTGTCTCTCATAGTTGAGGTCTACCTATGATGTCAATTACAAGCCTCTCTCATCTTTTTAAGTGGGAGAACTTGCACAATTGGTGGCTGACTAAATACTTTTTTCCCCACTGTAATACAGTTCTCATTATGAGTTTAAAAGGCAAGTCCAGTATTTAAAAAAACAAAAGTGATTTGTTTTTATTTTCTGGCAGACACAGTACCACTCTTGTGCATTGACTGTGTTTGGCCTTACAGCTCATACTCATTCAACTGAAGATCCCTGAAGGACATAGTAACCGTAATTTCAGCTAATGACCAATAAGACTTGAAGAAAGAGTAAGATGTTTCCTGAAAAATGATTGAATTGATAGGTTCAAAATCCTAACCTGCTTTTCTAAAAAAAAATAATATATAATAATAAAATAAAAAAAGTTATTTGTTTTTGTAAGAGTATGCCAAGGTATTATGGAAAGGACATACATGTAATTCCTTTAAATTAAACTGTAGATCCCAATGGTAATTTTCCTGACTGGTATTTAAATGATTTCTAGAATATAGCTGGTTATAACCCATACAGAATAACAATGTTGCATTATCAAGAACTTTATTTGCCTCAATATGGTGTCTCAAAATTATTACTGTAATGTTCCATAGACCTCTCTATGAGACTAAGTGAAAAAAAAACACTTTTACAGGAGGAGCCCATAGATTGCTATGTGCCTTAGGTTTGACTGAACTTGCTCAATCTTGCTCAAGAAGCTATAAGAAGAGACCCTCAATGACAGCTATATGAAGCATTAAAATCTAACTTTCAGAAGATAGTACATCAATGCAGATCCAAGTGCCAGCTGCACTGTAATCAGGACATAACAGTTCATAAGCAAAATGCCACTCAATACCCATTCAGTGAGCCTGATAAGGCTTCTTGTTTGTGCTGTTTAGAATGTGATTGTTGTTTTCATGCACTTGACACAGATAATAGACATAAACACCTCTATGTGTTACAACTGTCTAAGAAGTACCCTAAACGTTTATGAGGGTTGTAAGTGCAGCTGGACTACATAGTTCAAGTTCTGCTCAATGGTGGTATGTGTAGTGCTATGATAATACTTTGTCCTATTTGTACCTAAATAAAACTGAAATAATATGTAATACTTACATTAATGAAAATGGTCTGAGCTTGTAAATACCGGGTGTATGCAGGACTGGTATCATTCCAATGTGGTACAGGAATAAGTGAGTCATAAATAATTGGCATAGAGGCAGTAGGTGCAGCAACACCAGTTAACTTTACTGTATATTAGCAGGGCAACAAAGCGGAGTTCTGCTACTTTTAGATCAGCAAACCATTTCTCAAATGTGAGTCATAAGGAGAAATTTATCGTGGGAGTTGGTTTTACCTGAGTTTACATTGCTATACTATATGGCAAATTTATGAAATTTTAGACACTATATTAGGCACACCTTTAAAAATAACACTTTATATAGTCTCTGGGTTATTGTAGTCTACAATTACTCACCTAGATAACCATGTCCACTTTCCAATCCCCTTGTCCAAAATGGTGACAACGCCATAAAATCCCAAACAGTTGCACATTTTTCTCAAAAAATGGCATGCATCAAAATCTGCTTTTTTTTTTTTTACACCAGGAAATTACCATAAAGGCTTTATAAATTCCACCCATACCTATTTAATGTCATAGCAGTCCAACTCACAATACAGCAATGTTGGAAAGGTAGCAGTAGTGGCTTTCTTAGATGGCAGTCTGTAATTCTTCCCTTTCACACCCCAGCCTCCTTTAATGGCTAAAATTACCATAACGATAGTTGTGGATTCCAGCTATGCAGACTAAGCACCTGTAGTATCGGACGAAAGCACTCTTACCATCTCCTCCAAGATTTAGAACCCATCTTGTCTACAGGGCTACAGGATAGCCCCCTTTTTAATTTCATTTCTAGATGAGGAATGTGGGGTCCTTACTACTATGCATTCTCACACTACAAGAGCCACTGCTGTGTCTTTCTGTACCAATCAAGGCTTCTGGGGCAATATTTTATCACAGAACCATATAGGAAGAACACAGCCAATATAGAAAGTTGTAATGTGACAACCACCACACATTAATTTAATAATGTAACCACTGCCTAAAATAAAACATAGAATAGTGCCAACACTTTTATAGAATAACTCTTTACAGCAGCACTTGGTTTTAAGCTTCAATGCCAGTGTCTGAAATGGCTTGTTGTAGCAAAGACGGTGGGGGGTGAGTGACAAGGCTGGGAATGGAGAGGGGCCTCAGATATACAAGCGGCAGGCATCTGCTCTCCGAAAGCTGCGGCAAGCAGAGTACACAGTGATTCCTGGTAATAAAGCAATTTTGCCTCCCTTTTGCATCAGGAAAACATTTCCCCATTTTGCTTTGATAATGAGGGTCTAAAAACATAGCTATACAATAATAATCTGACTACTTGAAGGTAAGGATATGGCTATCATTATGTAAGCAAGTATACAGCTTGATGTAATACAGCTCCAATGTTATCATTATCATCAGCAGCAGCAGCCTCATCATCTGGCAAAGGCAACTCCTCCTCCTCTTCATGCCCCTCTTCTTCCAGTGGCAGCTTCCAACTATTGTAGAGTAGCCAGCAGGATGCATAAGTTATTCATTTTCCACAGTCCCTTGATGCATAAGCGTGAGTTCTAAGATAAATATCAGGGGGATGACATTGTTGCAGTTGTCCCTACTGACAAATCTGGTGGCCTTTTCAAGGGGCCTGAGTAGGTGACAGGTGTCTAAGATGAGTTGCCACTGCCTGACCTCGAAGCACTTTACACTGCTCGTACAGAAATCTTAGCATATGCAAGGTGGAAATCCAGCAAGTTGGAATGTTGCAGATCGAATGGTGGAATGAGAGACCGTTTTTTTGCTGCAAGCCCAGGAGGACGTTTCTTGCCACATATGAATGACTGAAATGTGAGGACAGTGTCCTGGACTTGGCCAGTACTTTTTCAAAACGTTTTGTACAACTAATTTGATCATGTGCTACATGATGCACTTTAGCAAGTAATCAGCTGTGTGGCTACTCTAGCCAGGTCAATTCGCTCTGACATAACATGGCAATGCTTCACTTTATACATATGATGTGAGTGTGACTGACGCTCTGCCCTATTTCTGTTGGGGACAGGAGGATGTCCATGGAGGAGGATATGGAGGAGGCGGATAAGCGCCTGGTGGGGAACCAGATCAACAAATTTGTGAAGGTGTCAATAGGACCTTCCTTGTTGCTGCTGTGTTGAGTTGCTACTGCAGCAAGAATCACTGACCCAGCGGTCCATGAAAGACATGTACTGTCCCTGCTTGTAAAAGCTGCTACAGGTGTCCAGGAGTGGCCCACCTTCTCCACCATGTAAGAGCACTAGGCAGATATGGCTTTGTTGGTGAAATGATGCTGGGTAGGAATCTTCTGACAAGGTTGAGGGCGCGCTCAGCTCTCTAAAAGCAACATAATCCACTAAATGGTACAACACTGACTGTTGAATGATCTCATTCTCTTATTTTAATCCTGTAGATTTTGCACATAGCGATGCTTTTGTGTTCTGGCACGGTGGAGAAAACTGCCAGATGGCGGAGCTTGACTTAGGTCTGGCACATTTTGAACCTGCACCCACAGTATCAGCAGCATCACCAGTTCCTGATCTGCCTTAATAGAAGCAGTTCTGGCCCTGACAGTTTTGTTAAGGTTCTGGCCATACTTTGCTTCTGCTCTTTATCGCTGCCATTACTATCACCCTCTTCCTCTGATGTTACCTCCTCCTCACCACCCCAGTCTGGCTCCCAGGTCCCGTCCAACACACAATCATCATCATAGTTCTCACCCTAACCACCATTTTTAGCAGGCTGTGATATCTCATTATGGGTTACTTTGCCCCCCTCCCCCTTCTCTATATTTGCCACAATTGCCACTGTTGCTACCAGTGCCCCTACCACCACCAGCATGGCTACATGTCCCACTACTACCACCACCACCACCAATACAGCTATGCATGGAGTTCCCCAACTCTCCCTGAATCTCCTCCTCATGGCAGTACAAACACTGTTCTCACACAAATCATCAACAGGGAGACTCTCTTGAGTATCATCCATAGTGCATGGTGGGGTTTTGTTGCCTCTTCATAGGAAAAAAGAAGGTGCTTCACAATTAGGGGGCAGTAAAGACAGAGATATTTTAACTTAATCTGAATGGCTTTTGTGGGGTCACAAGGAGGAGGAGCAGAAGGAATGCTGTGACCCCTGGCTCCAAGGCAAAATGTCAGACTCAAAGGTGATTATTGAGACAACCAAACCAAAACACTCTAAAAAAATGATCAAATAATCAAAAGGTAATGGTTCTGGAGATACCCTTATATATGAACAATTATCAAAACTTACTAGGACTCCTAAAACACTCTTTATTAGGTATACATTAAAAACAGCAACTTACGGTACATGACAAATAAACTCATTGATAATGAAAAAATGATAAAAAAGTGAGCCTAACAACCCTGGTCTGGCCCTACGTGGCCCTAGGGTAGGCCCTTTGCCCAGGGATACCCCCTGATGGTGGGGGTGCCCTGTCCCCGTACCTAACCTGCAGACCCTAGAAAGGCCCTAAACTGTGCAGGATTAAGGGGTAGATGACAAACTAACCCCAATCAGAAATGACCACAAAAAAAAACCAACGTGTTTCGCCCACGTCTGGGCTCCTCAGGGGGAAATAAACCAAAATACAAAGGGGAATATGGCAAATAAACACCAATAGGCACATAAAAGATAATACAGAAATCCAATCTGGGAACAGTAAGTAAGTATGATATAATGCACTGAAAAGATGCACAATTGCTCAGCATTTGCTATGGGATGCTATGCTGGCAATAATGAACTGTAGAAACTTGAAGTTCCTATAAAAGATGAGTTTATTCTTGCAGGGGGTTGGTTTTGTAATAAAGACCTGCAAGGCTGCGTTGCTACAGCAGTCAGCAGCTTAAGCACAGTGTGACTAGCCCCTCACTCCTTTAAAGCTTTCCCTGATCAAATTCCCTAAAATCTGCACAATTATATATTTCTATTCTTTCCATATAGTTTACCTATCACATTTCAATAGTTACTTGCAACTCTGTATACAGTGTGTAAAAAGTGTAAATGAGCTAACTAGACACATCCTCTGCACGTGTAACTCCCACATAGGTCACATCACACTCTGGCACCACTCACCACTTGATACATGCCACTAATGTTACATTCTGGTTATAGCAGCTGTCAATAGAGGCAGCTTAATTTAACTTAGCTTAGTTTATACTGTAGTTGTACGATACAGTTCAATGTACGTTAAAACAGTATGCAGTCAGTTCCTAATCTCTAGTGATGGAAGCAGAATTGTTTCAGAGTAACAGAGCTCTATATTAAGAAACTAATTAATACAGGATGTTGGAGCTGGACCTAATAGATTGCAAAAAAAATGATATTGCTCAAAGGTAAACATTTATTTCATGGATAATTATGAAACAAGTAACAAAAGATTTCTATTAATACAACACTATTTATATAAGCATACACATAAAAGAAATTAATGATTTTATATGGTTGCAGCAAAATTAATATAAGCTCAATAAGCTTTCCAGCTGAATGCAAAAATAATAATCCTATTTATCCACTGTAACAGCAGAGAGAAGGAACACTGCAGAGCTATTAATTTATCATTTAATTGCAAGAATAGCCGAGTTTTCCTAAATATATCCAGGATGGCTGCCAAAATAGACTAAATTAGTTTTTTGTCCTTCCAGGTGAAAAGCCCTCACATACTCACATTAAATACCTTGTCCTACACAGGTCTTGAGTTTCTTAATTTTCATTTGTGACTATTTGTATTGAGCTAAGTAGTGTTGCTGAGGCTCAGTGTTCCTTTCCTTGTTTAGCAATAATTAGAAAACATGACATCATACAGTAATTGGTAATGTAATAAGTGCTTTATCCTGAACACCCAGTGCTTGCACCAGAGTGCTTGACTGCAGTGGATTAGCTGCCAACTACAACAGGACTATCTCAGAAGGTAGTGGTCTTGTTGTTTCCCTGCAGCGAAGGCAAGATCCCTGTACAGGGGTTAAATTTTGAATACCTGGGAAGCGCCAGAATAACGCCCTTAAGGTTAGTCCAAAGCAAATCCTCGGGTTATTGACCTCTCCTGAACAATCTTCAAAGATGATCTATGACCAAATCAAAGTTGTACTTTCATATGATCGTAAACAAGCTTAGAAGATCTTTTAAAATGTCAGATAGAGTGTCAAACTCACTGATGGACTTTACTGAAAAGAATTTGACAGCTGGATTTTTACTGGGAATCACAGAAGCTACAGAAAAAAACAGACAATGCAAATTTCTTTAAATAAAAACATCACAAAATATTTTAATCCAAAATGCATCAAATTAATAATTAAAAAAAAACTAGCTCCAAACTATAACTTAGCTCAATATATATATTTGTGAACTTGTCCAGCAGCAAGTTCAAACCTGCATTCACAAGTTTCCATCATATCTTCCAACTCCATCAATGCTATGAAATGTTTTTCTATTACATGACATCTGACAGCCGCCTTTACACTCGTTTTGTATTAATGTGACCATTCATTTGATGTATATATCTCAGAGTGCTCCAAATGTACTTCACACATGAGGAAATATAGTGCAGCAATTCTGGCAATTGAAAGTCACTTTGAGATGCATCTTATGGAGCCCTATGTACTGACATTATTGACTCTAGAGTGCATTTGATCATATGTGTATGTACTGAGACTGCAATGCATAAGCAAAGGAACACAAAACTGTAAAAGCACTCCAGGTGCTATGATATATGCAAACATTACAGTTGTATTTACTACACTTTAAAGAGAGGTTCTTAGCACATGTTCTGATCAAATTGTGTGAGCCCATTTGCTATGAGAAGGCTGATCGACACCACACCATATAGAGAAAGTGTTGTGGACTCTGTGGGCCTGTAAATCATGTCCCCACTTTCCCTATGCACTCTGGTTAGTATCCACCATAGTTCATTAAGGTTGTGCATACCTGTGTTGTGCATTCTTCACTGGAGCTATGCCTGCTATGCATTTATGCATGGCCTCCAGCCATCTGGACACAGAAATACCTATATGTGACACAGAAATACCTATCACATGTAGGTTCCATGCAGTTATCTTTGGGTCCCTTTTATATCAGGAGAATGAGTCCCTGAACACCTCTTTGGCACTCCAGAAAGGAGTGTATGATTTAGGGAGGTAGCAGTCTAATGCATGCATGTGCCTTGGAGGCATATAAATGACTCAGAAGGTACACCCCCCAAGATCTATTGCAGCCTTCAGGAGTGGTTCAGTATAAGGCCCTTGGCCAGAAAATGTTGTACTCCCCTGGGATAGGGGCTGCAATAGGTGCCACAATTTATGCATAGTTCTTGTAAAGGACAAAATAAAAAACATTATAAAAACAATATATTTGTAATTTGGTCCCTAATAAAATAGATGAAGTGTACTCCAAACCATCTTGTTTTTCATGGGTTTATCCAGCAAAGTATACCTAAAGCTTATGGGAATGTGCACCAATGAGAGATGATTCTTGTTTTAAATTGAAATTTAGGACAGATATCACAAATACCCATAGATCGACTGGCGCCAGCACATATCCTTACCTTATAATAACCTGAATAAATGAGAGATGAGATCAGGTTAAATTCATAGCTTCCCTTTAATAGTAACTCTAGCTCAAATTATTTAAAAGCTATTCTTTGTATAATATGACTCTCTTTTGTTATCTATCTTTTCAGCTCGGCAGTGATCATTCTCCAGACATTATCATACGATCAGATGCTTGATTTTAATTATAAGTCAAGACCATGCATTGTGGTCACGTATATCAGTTTGCAATTGTTTTTTTCCTCATTAACTTTCCTTGGCTGGCTGAAGGCTTTTTATTGCATGAAATTGTTGTCTTGTACAGTGCTTGAATCCGAAGTAGCTGTAAATACTTATTACTTTTATTGTTTCTTTTACATGAATGTTACTTTATAGTATGTCTTTAACTATTATTATTGCAATTATCACTTCAAACTGAGATGTTACATTTTATAGCAAAGAAATAGTTTAACAAAAGCACATAGATCATTGCTTTGAGACTGCTACAATATTGTTCTGGGTAAATGTTTATATGATGATATTATTTAAAAGTGAAATTTGAGCTGTGTGATGGATATTTGTAGAAGGTAGCAGAAAGGGTTAATTCAGAGGGCAAAATTACATTAGTGCATATGATGAGTGTACTTAAGCAAAAGCCTTTAAAGGAGTTATTTGGTTATTAACATCTTTATGATGGGTCATCCGTATTGGAATTTTGAAGGTCTGAATCCCAGCACTCCAGCCATTCAACTGTCGCTCACTTTTTGTGTGTCCAGCACATAATCCAGCAATCATATTAGCCAAATGGCACAACCTTATGTAAATTGGATGGAGTGAACACAACTCCTGTAATATACAGCCAGGCATCCGCTACAATGTCCATATTCAGAGTTACCTCTGATCCCAGGAATTTAACCTTTTAGGTGCCAATATCAGTAGCAACCGTGGCATCTAGGTGGATTGACACTAGGAGGCGGCTCCCTCTGTATCCATCAACCGCCTCCCCCAATGAAACTACAGGATATCATAGGTTGCAAATGCATCCAGGGGGCTAGTAGAGGCTTCCAAGCCACCCATGGACGTATGCCTTCAGCATGGCCTAATGAACTGTGCAGTATGTCAGTTTTATTGACAGGTAATAATTAGAGATAAACGAAGCTATGAAAAATATAATGTGGCTGCTTCGTTGAATTTCACAAATAAATTTGATTCATGATGAATTACTTCATCACAAAGCACATTTCTTTGTATGTAGTGGTATCGTGATTGCGCCATACCCCGTCATTAAACCCCTCAGATACCTTGTTTATCGATGAACCTGGCATCTGAGACCACCATTCAGGCCTTTCATGGATATTAGAGATGAGCGAATCATTAAAAAAATTATTTGCCGAACATTCGCTGAACTTTTCCTAAGATTCGTATATTCGACGAATAGATTCATTGTATTTGCGTACAAAATATACGTTATTATGTGCTATTAGTGAACATTCGCACACTAATAACGAACGTTCATTTAAAAAATGTACGCAACTTCTTAGAAGACGTACGCATGAGCGTACAAATAGCGTACGAATTCTCAGCGCACTATTGTCTATGCCAGGGGTGGCCAACCTTACAGACACAAAGAGCCAGGGAAAAAAAAAACATATGACTACCAGGAGCCACAAGCTATACATTTGCACACAAGTCACCATATTTTTCACCCTATAAGATGCACCTAGGTTTTAGTGGAGAAAAAATAAGAGAAATTTTTTTTCATCTGATCTGAGGTCTGATTAAAAATATATCTGACCTAAAATATGATCCTCAACACAAATCAGTCTCCCAGTGTCAGACCCTCAGTGCTCAGATCTCCTCCCATGCTCAGACCAGATCCCCCCATGCTCAGATCAGACCCCTATGCTCATATCAGGACCCCTCATGTTCAGATCTGAACCTCCTGTTCAGATCTGCCTCCTCATACTTAGATTAGAACCCCCATTCTAAGATTAGACCCCCACCCCATGCTCAGATCAGACCTCCCATGCTCAGATCAGAAGCTCCCATGCCTAGATCAGACGCTAATTCTCAGTTCTATAATTTAGAAAAATCTTCTACCTCCCCTGATTGGGCACCTGCTACACTCTTTCCAATGTGACCTGATGCGCACAATGCCAGTTGATGGCGCGCGACTCTCCACATACTATGTTCTGTATGAAGTGAAGGATGTAGTGAAGAGTGAGCTGGAGCTGCAGAGTAGTAACATGCTCAGTCAGGAAAAGAGATCTGAGCATGGGGTGGAGAGTGAGCCTCCCTAACTGCTTCCCGGCTCCACCGAAAGAGCCACACTTGAAGAGGCAAAGAGCCGCATGTGGCTCAAGAGCCACAGGTTGGCCACCTATGGTCTATGCAATTAGGTAATACGCAGGCACGCACGACGAGAGGCCGCGGCGTGCACTCCGCAGAGGCAGAGCGAATATTCGAAAATGGCATCCAGACAATCCTCATCATTTAGCTCTGAAGAGCTGAAATTCCTGATCCGGCTGATGGACAGAGAGGATTACGATGTCACACACCGCCATCCAAACCAGCATAAGAAGGAGGTGATCCAGCAGGTGATCCAAGGCCTGCGCCATCGTTTCCACACCGTGCGGACCCCTGGCCAGATCCAGCGGAAATGGTCCGATCTGAAATTCCAATGCCCAGAGCGGCCTAATGAGATCTGCGCAGAGATACAGCAGGGTGAGTAACAAAATATTTGATAAGTAAAAACATGTAAAAAAATTAGTGTACTGTATTGTATATATACCAGCAGATACTGCCAATAATGAAAAAAAGTATAGAAGGACAATGTGGTCGTGCGTAGTGCGCTGCAGTAATTTTGTTTCATGCTAGGCAATGCCTCTAACTCTCGACCCAAACAACTTAAGTGAAGGAATTCTAGTCATTATTGTTAATGGTGCTGGCCATTCTCCCGTTTGTGTCAGGCAAATGCACTAGTATATGCCCCTTCATGATTAGTGCTTCCTCCTCCTACACACAGACTCAAAGACGTGCCCATGCTGCAGCTACTGTCAGTGGGCGATATCCAAAGTATTCCTACCACACTGTGTTAACGATATAAAGAAAGTTATTGCAACGATAACGTTATCTATTGCCATAAATACCTTTTTAGAAGAAAAAAATATGATATGGCCCCCCTCTCACACCCATAATATCTTAATAGTAGTATGTGTTAGTATTAAAAAGAGTCATCATCTAACAATTGTGTACATTTTTATGTTGCAGAGCACCGTCAACGACGGCGTCACCACCATCGAGGCAGGACGGCCCCTGAAGTACCTGCAGCCTCTATTAAGTGTAAAACATATTTAATTTACTTTTCATCCAAGCTACGTGGGAGTGCAGCTGCAGTAAGAGCACTAGTGGTTAGGAACGGGATCCTCCAGCCCCAAACTATTCCCATGTAGCTACAACTGTTCATTACAATTGAATGTAAGGCTAGCAGCAGCCCGGATCCAGCGGGTGAAGGGTCCCTCCGGATCCATGCTGCTGCAGGTACACGTGTGGGGCTGGAACCGCGCTCCGGCCCAAATTCACTGTAATGGGGGTGGGCCACGGATCTGGCCGTTAACCCTAACAGCACGTTAACCCCTGCTGAGAGGCAGCCAGAGTGAAAATACAACATGTAGCTGTTTTATTTTCGCTCCGCCTGCCTCTCAGCAGGGGTTAACCTGCTGTGGCCGGATTTGCGGCCCGCCCCTATTACAGTGAATTTGGGCCATAGCGCGGTTCCGGCCCCACCAGTGTACCTGCGGCAGTTCGGATCTGGAAGGACCCTTCACCCGCCGGAACCCGCTCTCACTGTCCTCCACCCCAGCGAGAGAGGACCCCACCTGCCCCTCCAAAACCACCAGCCCAGCTACTAGAGGCAGAAGATAGGTAAAAAAAAAAAAAGTGTAATGGGTGGACCTTCTGTCTTCAAAATATGAGCTAAATGTATGTTTTATCTTTGGTAGCTCCAACTGAAAGGGAGCAGTTTTCCCCTGGACCATGGGAAGATCACGCCGTATGGGTGTCCAGTAAGTACTACAAAAGGCTCAGTGAGTACAGAATACATGTCACAGAATAAGTCGCTCCAGTACATTAAAGTTTAGATTTTTTTGGTGGGACAACCACTGTAACTCAATCATACAAACTAAGTACATAACTGTTTCCACCCCTACAAACATCCCCACTGACTTCGAAGTGGAGGCTGGATTACGGCGCCTTGGCTCCAGGCTCCACGCTGCCTCCCGGCTCATTTGTGGCCTGCAGCTGGAGCTGCAAGAGCTGAAGGACATGATTGCCCGACGTCGGCAAAGGCCGGCGGCGTAATCTTATTTTTTTCTTCCTTTCTTTTGTTTATTATATTATTTATTTGTTAAAAAGAAGTTTTTATTTATTACTAAAATATTCTTGAAAAACCTGTGTTTTGAGTGTTTTGTTAAACATTTAACACCTTCCTGATCCTGACATAGTGTGAAGAAGACAGAGTTTTTTTCCCACGGCCATTTTCCAATATTAATGAACACAGCGGTATCTGCCGGCCGAAGTATTACTACATCACACTCTTGTTCACTGATTACAATTGACAGACAGAAAAATAAAAAAGGCTTGGCTTGTTTGGGCAACAAGCCTGTACATTCTACCTTAACATAGGCAGTTAAAATTATATTTGAGCTTTTTATGGCTGCCCCGGCCAGTAGTAGTAGGGGACGGGGTATATCAGCATAGAGTGATAGGTAAAATAAATACAACAGACTGCAGTGGTGTATAACAATGTCCGCTAATATAACTTGTACAGGATGCAGAGGCAGTGTAAAAAAATGTATTTATTTTTTTTTAATATATATAACACATATATATTTTTTTTTTTGAGGGGGGGGGACTAAAGTCTGAGGCTCCAAAACAAACTTAACAATACTAAATAGAACTATTAGTAACGTTAACTAACAACAGCTACTCTCCTACTAAGCGTAGAAAATGGAGGCAGAGGTAGACAACAGTGTTTGGTTTTGAAATAGGGTTTTGGAGACTTCGGGTTCGCACAGCCCATGACATGACACAAGACATTTGACTGTAAAATTATGGGCCGGCTGACAGCAACAGTGGGAAGACACTCAGACTATTCTGCCCTGCAAGGCCTGATCTAATCACCACCAGCATCAGCAAGAGGAGTATGAAATTCGGATGTAATCCAGCCTTTATTCATTTTTATAAAGGTATTTTTTGAACACTGCCCGGTGACAGATTTGTCCTTTTGGGTGTCAATACCCCCCCAGCGGCACTAAAAACCCTCTCTGATATGACACTTGAGGCTGGGCAGGAAAGAAGCCCTAGTGCATAGTGGGACAGTTCCGGCCACTGTTGTAATCTGCCTGCCCAGAAGTCCAGGGGGTCTGAGAAGAGGCTTTTTGAGCCAGACTGCAGGTACGCCTGAACCTGCTCATTGAGGCGAGTGATCTGGGCCTGCTCACTTGGCTGTAGCTGTTGGGATCCTGCAGAGAAAAAATCCTGCATCATACTATTTAGGCTTAACTGGCTGCTGCTGGTTGTGGCAGAAGGTGGATTACTCGGCCGAACCTTCTTCTCAGACATGCTGGCAGCAGTCTGGGGCTGGCTGAAAGCTGTGGCCAGGTTACTACATAGCTTCTCCCGCAATTATACTAATTTCTCTTCCCTTTCCTGGGGAGGAAAACAATCCCCCATGTTGGATAGATACCGCGCGTCCAGAAGCATCGCCAGCCAGTATTCGTCAGTCTGCCTTATGTTTAGGATACGCCTGTCAGTGCGTAAGCATGTGAGCATACAACTCGCCATCCTTCCCAGCGTGCCTGAGAGGCTACTTCTTTCCATCTCAGCCTCTCTCAGAGAAACTGCTATGTTTCTGAAAGTCTCATCATCCTCATCCTCCAGCTGTGTCTCCTCCTTCTCTTCCTGGTCATCATCACCCTCATTAAAATCCTCTTCCTCTAACTGAAGCTGCTCATCCTCATCCTCCTCCTGCTCCACAAGGGAACTTTGGCTTTTGGGCTCCCCTACAGTGACAGCTTGGCGGGTAGACAAATGGCCAGGATTACCTTCCCCCATTTCCCCTCTGCTGCATGAGCGTGAGTGTCTTTTCCAGCACAAATATTGTTGAAATTATGTCGTTCACACCGCAGCTTTCCCAGCTGACCAATTTGGTGGCTTCTTCTAAGGGCCTTAGAACAGTGCAGGCATCTCGGACCAGCCTCCACTACCGGAAATCAAAGCCGCACCTGCTCCCTATGCTGGAAGATTCTGGCTGCTGCTGGACATAATCGGCCACTGCTCTACACTGCTCTAGGAGTCGCTGCAACATATGAAGAGTGGCATTCCACCAGGTCGCCACGTCACCTATTAAGCGGTGTGGCAGAAGACCGTTTTGACGCTGCAGTTCCCCCAGAGCATGGCGAAATAAATATGAATGGCTGAAATGAGTGCAATGTTTCCACGACTTTGCCAGTACTGTGCGCAGGCCAGTGAATATTTTTAGAAATCTTTGCACCACTAGATTTAGGACATGTGCCATACAGGGAGCATGCGAGAATTGACCCAGGTTCAGCGCTGCCACTATATTTGTCCCATTGTCACTCACTAACTTGCCCACTTCCAGCTGCCGTGGAGTCAGCCAGCGCGCTATTTGCTGCTTCATGTAATGCAGCACATGTGATATGAAGGAGCGGGGGTAACTCGCTGCCCTGATGCTCCAGCAGGCGGACTGCCCGTGGAGGTGGAAGTGGATAGTTGTTGGGTGGTCTGCTGCAAACCTGGCTGGAAAGCACGTGGAGGTGCCAACTGCTCCAGGTGTCCACCGTGACGTGCACTGTGCTGCAGAGAGATAGCTGCAGGGAGCGTCCAATATTGTCAGCCACTTGGAAGTAAAGGGCGGGGATAGCTTTGTTGGAGAAGTAATGCCGGCTAGGGACCTGCCAGCGTGGCTGAGCGCAAGCCATTAGCTCCCTAAAAGCTGGGCAGCCAACCAGCTGGTACGGCAGAGACTGCACAGCCAACAACTTTGGCAGGTGACCATTCAGTTTGCGCACTGTCGTATTACTTGTGGCGTAAAACTGCTTCCTGGCCACGCACTCGGCAATGGACGGCTGCCGAATGAGAGGAGGTGGAGAAATGCACGCAGTGGCCGACGATGAGGTGGATGTACTAGTTACACCCTGGGATTCGGGCTGAGCTATGGCCCTGGATGTGGCCTGCCTGACCCCGGGAGAAGTAACCAGCTCTTTAGTATTAATGGGCTGCTGTAAATTGCCGGCATGACGCCGCTTCAAATGGTTCCACAGAGCAGTGGTCCCAACATTTGTGGCTTTCCCACGGCTCAATTTCTGTTTACACAGATTACACATGGCCATACTGCTATCCCCCGGCAGAGTGGTGAAATACTTTCAAACACCCGACATGCGCCCTCCACAGCTGGCTAAGCTTGTAGCCCTTGCACGCTTACACCCTGGTGCTGGCCCCACTATATTTGGGGTCTCGCTAGTTCCCAGGGAAGCACTAGCCCTGGGCCTAACTCGCCTCTGCCCTCTGTTGCTGCCACTACTAGTACCACCCTCCTCCTCCTCTGGGCTCAAATCCTCCTCACCACAATTCCGGGCAGTCGAAACTCTGACTGCCCTCTAAGAAATCCTCAGGGAGGGTGTCCTTTATAACCGCCGGATTATAAGGTGGGCTTCGGTGGCTTTTTCTTTTAGAAATTGCAGAAGGGACACCACTAGGAGGGAACACTGAAGCCCGAGAGGTGGCAGAAAATGACGGGGTTTGCTTGAGTGGAATGGTGGAGCAGGACGAGTCTGACCCCGGCTACATATGGATACTGTATCAGCAGATGACAGCAGATCATCCGGCTGAGACTGAGATGAGCTTGCCATCCACTGCACTACCTCATCTACTTTTTCTTCCACTACAATTTTGCGCCTCGGTGGGTTAGCCTGGTGGAACAACGGCCAAGTATTGCGAATACTACTAGTTGGTGCTCCGGCTTCAGGTCTTTTGGCACTGCTGCCCTATGCCACCTTCTTTTTTTTAAAGCTCAAAGTCTGGCTGGAACTGGACCCCTTTTACTTATCCATTCCAGACATTTTTCAATTCACTCTGTGGCCCTGCAGGTGGTCTTTGTCCCTGTATCTCACTGTCTCTCCCTATCTCTCACTGTCTCTCTCTCCCTGCTTGATTAAATACTAGCCCTTAACTGGCCCTGCAATTGCCCTGCAGTATCCCTGATATGTGTAATATGGATTCCCAGAGCTATTATATCAAATTTTCACAAAACAGGTCTCAGAACTTCACACACAGTGCTTCTGCTCGTCTCAGCAGTCGCAGCAGAAGTGATGCGTCACTGGCTTACCGAGCCTGAGCCAATCAGAGCAAGCCCTGCCCACTAGGTCAGGTGACAGCTTTCTTCTCGGGCTTTTGCGCATGATAAACGAACTAACAGTAAAAGTTTGCTAATTAATTAAATTCGTACGCAACAGCGTATACAGTAACTTATACGTAGCAATAGCGTATAATTTATAGGACAAACTACGTAGCAAATGCGTACAAAGCTGAAGCGAATCACCTAATATTCGGATTCGCTTCGCAGCTAAAAATTTCCAAGATTTTATACGAATCGACGAATCGATTCGCTCATCTCTAATGGGTATATTAGAGTAAAAAAAAAATTAAAAATACTCACTTTATACATTTGCTCGTGTACAGACCATCACGACCATCTTGATTGGCTGAATCACTGAAGACCTCACCATGCCCAGCCAGCATGGTAACGTCATACATCACCTTGCGATTTCCTCAATCAAGATGACCGTGATGGCCATTCACAGACCATTTGTATACCTATGGAGGAATTTCAAGACTATTATTAACCTCCATAGGAGTGGTTGACCAACAAATTTCACGCCAAGAGCAAGATATTTAATAGCCTGAATTGTGACAAAGGAACCTAAGGTAAACTTTAAGCTACTAAAGGCCTTTTTCACATTTGCTAATGTGAGTGCATGGCAGGATGTCAAGGACACTGCTCTCCAAAATGTACCTCGTTGCCCATCTGCAATTTGCTAAAGATCCCCTGGCAAATCAGAAGGCTTTTGGAGTAATCTTTTTTGGATGGATGAGACCAAAATAGAGCTTTCTGGTTTAAATAAAAATAATTGCATTTGGAGAAAGGAAAACAATGCGCTCCAACATAAAAACCTCATCCCATCTGTGAAACATGGTGGTAGTATTATAGCTTGGGCCTGTTTTGCTGCATCAGGTCCAGGATGGCTTGACGTCATTGGTGGAACAATGAATTCTGAATTATACCAGCAAATTGTAAAGGAAAATGGCAGGTCATCTGTCCACGAGGTGTATCTCAAAAGGACATAGGTCATACAGCAAGACTTTAACGACTTTAAGCACCCATGTCTTTCTACAAAAGAATGGTTAAAGAAGAATAAAGTAAACATTTTAAGATAGCCAAGTCAAAGTCCAGAACTTAGCCCAATAGAAATGTTGTGTAAGGACCTAAAACAAGCAGTTCATGGTAGGAAAGCCACCAACATAACAGAAGTGAAGCTGTTTTTTCATGGAGGATTGGGTTAAAATTCATCCAAGCCCATGTGCAGGATTAATCAACTACTGGAAACATTTAGTTTCAGTTTTTGCTACACAAAGGGGTTACATCAGATACTAAAAGCAAAGGTTCATATACGTTTGCCACTCACAGTCATGATATTGGATCATTTTCCTAAATAAATAAATGACCAAATCTACCATTTTTTAATCCTGAAGGGTTCACAAACTTCCAAGCACCACTGTATGTCAAACCTAAATAAAGTTTACGCTTAATACAAAAAAAAATTATTATTTTGGTTTATTTGGTAACAAAAATTGCACATACAGTATATGGTATGGTCAAAATCAAAACAACTCATCAGATGAAGTAAACATGGTTAACATGTTGTTTAACCTCTTCAACCCCGGGCCTGTTTTCACCTTCCTGCCCAGGCCATTTTTTGCAAATCTGACATGTGTCACTTTATGTGGTAATAACTTTGGAACGCTTTTACTTATCCAGGCCATTCTGAGACTGTTTTCTCATCACATATTGTGCTTCACGACAGTAGTAAATTTTTGGCAAAATATTTTTTATTTATAAAAAAATACCAAATTTACCAAAAATTTTGAAAAATTTACAAATTTCAATTTCTCTACTTTCAAAATACATAGTAATACCTCCAAAAATAGTTATTATTTTACATTCCCCATATGTCTACTATATGTTGGCATCATTTTATAAATGTCATTTTACTTTTTTAGGACGTTAGAGGGCTTAGAAGTTTAGAAGCCGTTTTTCAAATTTTCACCAAATTTTCCAAAACCATTTTTTTAAGCACCAATTCAGATATAAAGTGATTTTTAGGGGCTTACATAATGAAACCCACCCATAAATGACCCCATTTTAGAAACTACACCCCTCAAATTATAAAAAACTGCTGTTACAAACTTTGTTAATAGAGATGAGCGAACGTGCTCGAAACGAGCACTGTACCGCTCGGCTCCCCTGCGCTCGCATGGGCGCAGGCAGCCGCTTCCGTCCTCCTGAGGAGGACGGAAGCGGCTGCCTGCACCCATGCGAGCGCAGGGGAGCCGAGCGGTACAGTGCTCGTTTCGAGCACGTTCGCTCATCTCTATTTGTGAACCCTTGAGGTGTTCCACAAGAATTAAAGGAAAATGGAGGTGAAATTTCAAAAAAAATTTTGGTAGATTATTCATGTTAATAATTTTTTTCTTGCAACACAGCAAAGGTTAACAGCAAACTAAACCTCAATATACATTGCTCTGATTCTGCAGTTTACAGAAATACCCCATATGTGGTGGTAAACATCTCTATGGGTTTGTGGCAGTGGTCAGAAGGAAAGGAGCGCCATATGGATTTTGGAGGCAGATTTTGCTAGAATAGTTTTTAGGCACCATTTTGTAATTGAGAGACCCTGATGTACCCCTACAGTGGAAACCCTCAAAAAGTGACCCCATTTTGGAAACTACACCCTTCAAGAAATATATTAAGGGGGGTACTGGCCACTTTGACCCCCTAAGTGTTTTACGGAATTTGGAAACACTTGGCTGTGAAAATGAAAAATTTCATTTCTTCCAATAAAATGTTGCTTTAGCCCCCAATTTTTTATTTTCATAAGGGGTATCAGGAGAAAAGCATCCCATAATTTGTTACCCATTTTCTCCTGAATACGGCAACACCCCATATGTGGTGGTAAACTGCTGTGGGGGCACATGGCAGGACTCAAAACAGAAGGAGCGCCATATGGATTTTACAACAAAGATTTTGATGGAATGGTTTGCGGGAGCCACAGATTTTTATTTTTTTGAGTTATTGTTTTATGTGGGGGCTCATTTTTTGCGGTATGAGCTGATGTTTTCATTGGTACCATTTTGGGGTACATAAGACTTTTTGATAGCTTGGTATTACACTTTTTGTGAGTCAAGGTGAAAAAAATAGCTGTTTTGGCATGGTTTTTTAAAAAAAAATTTTTTACAGCATTCACCAGAGGGGGGAAATCATGTGATATTTTTATAGAGCAGGTTGTTACGGACGTGGCGATACCAAATATGTCTAATTTTTTTTATTTTTGGAAAGTTTTACTTTATTTTTGAACAGAACAAAATCTTAATTTTGTGTTGCCATTTTCAGAGAGCCATATTTTTTTTATTTGTAGGGCGATTGTCTCAGGTAGGGTATCATTTTTGCGGGACAAGATGACGGTTTGATTGGTACCATTTTGGGTTAATTACGCCTGTTTGATCGCCTGCTACTACACTTTTTGTGAGGCAAGAGGGGAAAAAAATGGTTGTTTTGGCATAGTTTTTATTTTTTATTTTTTGCAGCATTCACCTGGGGGGCCATCTCATGTAATATTTTTATAGAGCAGGTTGTTACGGACATGGCGATACCAAATATGTCTAACTTTTTTATTTTTGGAAAGTTTTACACATTAGATTTATTTTTGAACAGAATAAAGTCTTTTATTTGTGTTGCCATTTTCAGAGAGCCATATTTTTTTATTTTTCGGGCAATTGTGTCAGGTAGAATCTCATTTTTTGTGGGACAAGATGACGGTTTGATTGGTACCATTTTGGGTTAAATACGCCTTTTTGATCACCTGCTATTACACTTTTTTTAGGGAAGGTGACCAAAAAATGGCTGTTTTTGCACTGTTTTTTTTTTACTGCGTTCACCTGGTGGGGTGGATGATGTGATATTTTTATAGAGCCGGTCGATACAGACGCGGCGATACCTAATATGTATACTTTTTTTTTCCCCTTTTTTTACAATTTTTTTTTTACTTTATTTTGGGAAAAGTGTCCTTTTTTATTATTGTTTTACTTGAAACTTATTTTTTGTAAAACTTTAATTTTTTTTACTTTTTTTCACTTTTTTTTTAACTTTATTTAACTTTTGGGGGTCTGGTCCCCTTTACAATGCATTACAATACTTCTGTATTGTAATGCATTGGCTGTAAGTGTATTACTCAATGTAATACACTTCCTGTGCGAGGGACAGGCACGCAGGGATAGCAGCCACGATGCCTAAGGAAGGCATCGGGCTGCTATCCAAGACATTGGGTCCCCGTCACAGCAGCGCGGGGACCCGATGGCCCCCCCGCTCGCCATCTGACCGCGGCACATGAAGGGTTAATGCGCCGGCATCGCTGTTTTCACCGATGCTGGCGCATTCAGCAGGGGTCCGGCACCTGGGCACAGCTGGACCCCCACCGCTGATCGGGCGGGCGCAGCTCCAGCACTCGCCCAATCAGCGTGCTGTACATGTACGGCAACATGTACCGCAGGGCGGGAAGGGGTTAACCTTCTCAACCCAGGAGATTTTGGGGGGGAGAGCAATTCCACAACAGTTTTATGGCTTTGTTTTTACGGCATTTGCGGCATTCCCAATATGTTAAAACTGACCAGTTACTTTTATTCTCCAGTTCATTATGATTAAAGCGATACCACATATGTGGTATTTGCGCTTTTATACTGAAAAAAGTAAAAACCATGAAAAAAATTATTTTTCTTATTCTGACTCGTATAATTTTTTAAAAATTTTTTGTATGGAGCTATGTAAAGAGGAGTCATTTTTTGCCGGGACATCTGTGTTTTTCATTGATACCACCTTGGGGTGTGTACAACTTTTTTTTTTGTGGGAGGAGAAGCGACCAAAAAGCGGCGAATCAGCCACTCCATCTTGCTGTTTTCTGTATGGAATAAATATTGCCCATGATGTGTATTTTTTTTTTAATTTTGGGGAAAGGAGGGTGATTTCAATTTTTATATGTTTTTAATCTTTTTATTTAAAAAAAAAAGTTTTACACTTTTTTATAGTTCCTATAGGGAACTACAGTTAGATCCATATATATTTGGACACTGACACAAATTTTGTTTTGTTTTTTACCTGTTTACTAAAACATGTTATAGTTATATAATAGACATGGACATAAAGTCCAGACTTTTAGGGTTTAGGGTTTAGGAGTTTCAGCTCCTTTACATGTGCACCCTGTTTTTAAAGGGACCAAAAGTAACTGGACAATTGACTGAAAGGCTGCGTCATGGGCAGGTGTGGGCAATTCCATCATTATTTCATTCTCAATTAAGCACATAAAAGGCCTGGAGTTGATTTGAGGTGTGGTGCTTGCATTTTGAAGATTTTGCTGAGAAGTAAACATGCGGTTAAAGGAGCTCTCCATGCAGGTGAAACAAGCAATCCTTCATCTGCGAAAACAGAAAAAACCCATCCGAGTAATTGCTACACTATTAGGTGTGGCAAAATCTACAGTTTGGTACATCCTGAGAAAGAAAGCACTGGTGACTTCAACAGTGCAAAAATACCTGGACGCCCACGGAAGACAACAGTGGTGGATGATCGCAGAATAGTTACCATGGTGTATCAATATCAAAATCTACCATAAAGAGAAAACTGCATGACAGTAAATACAGAGGGTTCACTGCATGGTGCATGCTACTCATAAGCGGCCAAGAATAAGAAGGTTAGGTTTGACTTTGCTAAAAAACATCGTAAAAAAACAGCACAATTCTGGAAGAACATTTTTTGGACAGATGAAACCAAGATCAACTTCTACCACAATGATGGAAAGAAAAAAGTATGGCCAAGGCATGGTATAGCTCATGATCCAAAGCATGCCACATCATCTGTAAAAAATGGTGGAGGCACTGTGATGGTTTGGGCATGAATGGCTGCCAGTGGCACTGTGTCCCTAGTGTTTATTGATGATGTGACACAGGACAGAAGCAGCCGGATGAATTCCGGGGTTTTCAGAGACATACTATGTGATCAAATCCAGCCAAACTGATTGGTCGATATTTCATAATACAGATGGACAGTGACCCAAAATATAAAGCCAAAACAACCCAGGAGTTTATTAAAGCAAAAAAGTGGAATATGATGGTCAAGTCAGTCACCTGATCTGAACCCAATAGAGCCCTGCCACAGGTAGAGGCTCTATAGGAAGTAATGTGAGGCAGCTTTAGTTAATTCTGGAGGACTGAAGCTGCTGCACAATGCATCCAGGTCCCCTGATCTCCACTAAGGGGAGCCGGAGGACACCTGGAAGCATGTGCTTCCAAGTTTTAGAGTTCAGATGACCATGGCATCTGAAGGGTTAAATGTCCGTCACAGCTGGTCGCAGACAATAGCTTTTATGATGTTTTTTCTCATCAGGATTATCAAACTAATAGCGAATGCTAAATTCCTTAAGGGCAAGATTTATAATTTTTCGGGACCCGAAAGACAGGCAATGAAAGATTATATACATGATAGTCTGAGGAAAGGACATATTCGGCCACCTGTATCCCCTATGGGAGCTGGGTTATTTTTTGTCGGGTGGGTTACGCCTTTGAATTGACTATAGGGAATTAAATAATAACATAGTCAGAAACCAATATCCCCTTCCCCTTATTCCTGATATTTTTAATCAAATTGTTGGGGCTCGGTGGTTTTAAATATTGACCTCAGTGGAGCTTATAATTTAATTAAAATCCAGAAAGGGGACGAATGGAACATGGCACTCAATACACCTGAAGTGCATTTCAAATACCTACTATAGTAATGCCCCTAGGGTTGTGTAATACCCCAGCAGTCTTCCAAAACCTTATTAATGACATTCTTCATGAATTCCTGTTTTTTTTTGCTGTGGTGTATCTTGACGATATTTTAATTTTTTTTCTGATTGGGCTTCACATGTTATGCATCTAAGGAAGGTTTTACAACAATTGGACCCCACCAAAGTGCAAGTCATTATTGATTGGTCTAGAACCACTTCCCTCAAGGCCCTTTCTACGGTTTGCAAATTATTATATAAAATTGGGTGGGTGGATATAATTAACTGGTCCTCGGATACGTTGTCTGCATTTGAAACCCTGAAAAAGAGTTTCTTTCGTTCTCCTGCACTCATCCAGCCGGATGTCACCAAGCAATTTATTGTTGAAGTAGATGGTTCAGAGGTTGGAGTGGGCACCGTATTGTCGCAAGGGTTGTCTTCTCTGACTAATTTGCCGTCATGTGCATTATTTTCTAGACAATTTTCCTCTGCGGAGAAAAACTATAATGTCCGCAATCGAGAATTATTAGCTATAAAATGGGAATTTGAGGAATAGCGTAATTTCCTTGAAGGGGTTAGTCAGCAACTTATTGTACTTGTGGATCATAAGAATCTGATGCATCTGGATATTGCTAAACGCTTGAATCTGAGACAAGTGCATTGGGCCTTGTTTTTCACCCAGTGTAACTTTATCGTTTCAAATCTTTCTGGCTCTGGTATTGTGAAAGCAATGGGTTTATCTCGCAGTTTGGTACCTGTGACTCTACTGACACTGACCTTGTTGACATTATCTCACCTGGTGTTATAGCCAACGTTGGTCCTGATTTTGCTTCTGAAGTACAATCTTGTCAGGATTTGGCTCCTTGCAACCTTCCTTATGGTAAATCTTTGTTCCTTCAAATCTGGGTCTTAGAGTTTTGGAGGAGTCACACTGCTCTGTACTCAGTGGTCATCCTGGTATTGCTGGTAGTAAACATTTGGTTTCCAGAGTGTACTGGTGGCCAACGTGCTCACGAGATAATAAGCATTTTTTTCTGTGTCTGAGTTAAATTCTAGGAGTCCTACAGTGGATGCCATATTGAATGGTCTGTGCACAGTTTGGGTCCAGGCTGGCAAGAGCTGGGAAAAAAGCTCAACGCATCCAGTATGAACAAGCTAATAAGAAACGTTCCATGGGTCCAAATTATGTTCTGGGAGAAATGGTTTGGTTTTCTAATAAGAATTTATGTCTGACGGTTCCTTCTGGTAAATTAGCTCCTAAGTTTATTGGCCCATATAAGATGACCTCTATTATTAATCCAATATCTTTTGCTCTTCAGTTACCATTCTCTTTAAGGATACATGATGTTTTCCACAAATCAATGCCTACAAATTACATTTCTCCTGTGATTCCTCCATCCAAACCTCCTGATCCAGTTGTTATCCAAGGTGAACTGGAGTACAAGAAAATTATTGACATCTTGAATTCCCATTGAAGCCTGCTCCCTATGTTGAGGGTCCAGTGGCCACTCTAAAAAGGTAGGCTGAAGGAGTAATGTAAAAAAACTCACCTGTCCGTGCTCCAATGGCGTGATGCTGAGCCATGCCCCTGCAACAGGATGCAATGCTCTGTTTCTCCCTTAGTTGGCATATATTTATTTTATTTTTTTTGGGGGGTGAGGGGTATGTGAAACTATTCACTTCAAGGGGGCCGCCAAAGAAAGGGAAATTACTTCATGTGTATTCTGTGTCGTGTCCATATGTCCGTTTCGCTAGCTGTGTTATTGGTTCCTGTTCCTATGCTTATTTGAATTGCTCGTGCCTGTCTTCAGACCACTCTCTGTCTCTCATTTGGTACTGCATAGTCCATCTGGTTCTGATCTCAGCCTCTTTGGCTCTTGTTTGGTAATGTGTAGCCTGACTGGTTTTGACCCATTTACATACTACTCTGTATCGTGTTTGTCTGTATTTGTTTGTAAGTGCTAAAATGTTAAAATTTTCAACTTTTCTTCCAAAAACCTGCACTCAATACCAGTAATGACAAAGTTACTGCCTCCAGTCTTCTTGGGGATGATGCCACGGTTTGCACGCTTGGATTTGTCAGGTTGGATGGGAACCATCGGTGGACAGCCATTTTCAGGTCTCTCCAGCCATATTCGATTGTGTTCAAGTCACTGCTCTGATTGGATCACTCAAGAACATTTATAGAGTTGTCTTTAAGCCATTCTTGTGTTGTCTTGGCTGTATGGTTTGAGGCATTGTCTTGTTGGAAGGTGAACCTTCAGCCCCGGCTAAGGTCCAGAGTAGAGATGAGCGAATCTATTTGCCGCTTCGTAGATTCGTATCTAATCTTGGCATTTTTCAGCTGCGAAGCGTATCTGAATATTAGGTGATTCTCTTCGCTTTTGTACGCATTCACTACGTAGTGTGTCCTATAAATTATACGCTATTCTACGTATAATTTAGTTACTCTATACGCTGTCGCGTACGAATTCAATTCAGCGATGCAGACTTTTCCCTGGTAGTTACTCTATACGCTGTTGCGTACGAATTCAATTCAGTGATGCAGACTCCTCCCTGGTAGTTCCGCCCCTTTCTCCAGGAGGATAACGAGGCAACTCAGGAAATTAAGTTGCGCATTCGTGCGCCTCATCCCTTTTTCCCCCTTTTCAGGTTATTTGGGGAGCCCCTTGAAAGAGGGTTTTTTAAGGAACCTTTGCTGCTTTTTTTTACCCATTTGGATTACAATTTTACCTATGTGGATTACAAATTGCGACTGAGTTTGGGACTCTGCTCCAGTTCTATGACAAGCGTCAGAAGAAAAGAGACTTAAACGTGTCCGTGAGCATACTAGGTAGGTGATATTTAAAATTTTTATATTATACCTATAATAATGTATTTGCACTTTACCATATATATGTCTCAAATATTCACTCTGCCTCTAAGGAGTGCACACCGCGGCCTCTCCTCGTACGTGCCTGCTTATTACGTAATCGCTTAGACAATAGTACGCTGAGATTCGTAAGCTATTTGTACGCTCATGCGTACGTCTTCTAAGAAGTTGCATACATTTTGTAAACGAACGTTTGTTATTAGTGAGCAAATGTTCGCTAATAGCACATAATAACGGATATTTACGCAAATACAACGAATCTATTCGACGAATATACGAATTTTAGGAAAAGTTCGGCGAATGTTCGGCGAATAATTTTTTGAATGATTCTCTCATCTCTAGTCCAGAGCTCTCTTGATTAGGGTTTCATTAAGAATATTTCTGTACTTTGCTCCAAGCATATTCAGCCCTGACTAGAGATGAGTGAGCACTAAAATGCTCGGGTGCTCGTTATTCGAGACGAACTTTTCCCGATGCTCGGGTGCTCGTTTCGAGTAACGAACCCCATTGAAGTCAATGGGAGACTCAAGCATTTTTGCAGGGGACCAAGGCTCTGCCTAGGGAAGGCTGGGTGAAAACCTGGAAACCTCAGAAAATGATGGAAACACCACGGAAATGGACAGGAAACAGCAGGGGCAGCATGCATGGATGCCTCTGAGGCTGCCTAATCCCACCATTACCCCAAATTCTCCTGCAACAGCCTGGTGGTGACCCTCATGTCAATTGTGCTCACCCAGACCAAGAAAGGCAAGGAACATGCCCATCACATGTTAGGGAAGCACCCAACTAGGTGCAACGAAGGTCCATCACCCATGCCCATGCTGGCACTGCTCTCCTATCCCCAGCCACACGATGCAGGCATAAGCCTGACACAGCATGGCGGTGACACCAACAAGAGACCAAGTTAGATGAGGTAGCAGGTGAGCCACCCAAAAGTTTAGCCTGTCGCAGCATGGCGGTGACAACAGAGTGACCGAGTTAGACTGAGGTAGCAGGAGGTGAAGCACGGATTGTAATTCGAAGGAGGAGGGGTTGGAGGAAGAGGCATAGTAAGTCTGAGAAACCGTGACCGAGGTAGGCCCCGCAATCCTCCAAGTGGGCAGTACATGAGCGGCCCCAGGGTCAGACTCGGTCAGAGTGACCGAGCTACACGACGGAAGCAGGTAGAGCACATAAAAAATTTAGCGTGGCCCTGTATGTGGACGTTGAGGGCTTGTGCATGTAGGTGGGCTGAACTTTTTTTCTGCTTGCGCTCCAACGTCTGCTGTAATGACAGCTGAACGTTGCACAGGGACACATTGGTGGACAGTGTGGAGGATCATGGACAGTGTTCCCTGTAAGCTGCGCAGGCGCGCGGCCGCGCAGCTTACTTTGTGCCTCCGCTCACGGCCTGTCCTGGCCCGCTCACTGCTGCAGCCCGGACTTTATTGTGTATGCCTGTTCCGATAGGGAAGCCCTGCTGTGGTGGGCTCGGAACAGGCATACACCATAGTTCCCTTAACGTCCTCGTGTTAGCTCGTCAGGACGTTCCTGTGCGGCGCTCCCAGCAGGCCCCGCCTCCTCCCTCATGCCGCGATTCTGGACATGGAGAACCTGTGCAGCGCGGCAACAGGAAAAAGAAGAAGAGAGAACAAGGCCCCAGCCCCCTTCAAAGTGTGGAAGTGGCGTCTCAGATCCCCAAGGGCCAAGTAACTGTAAGTATTCATGTGTGTTTGTGTGTGAGTATGCATACACTGTGCCACACAATACATATACAGTATACCTGTACACTGTGTATATACTGTATATTGTACAGCATGGCGTGGGGATATATTGTCTGGCATGGTGTAACCATGGCTCCTACATTTAACCATGTAACCTGGCTCCTACATTTTCTTTCTGCCGACATTCCCACTATCATCATGGGTGACTTCAACATCCCTATCGACACTTGCAACTCGACCGCCTCCAAACTTCTGGCACTCGCTTCCTCCTTCGGCCTCTCCCAGTGGTCTTCCGCTCCCACCCACAGAGATGGTCATACTCTAGATCTGATCTTTACTCGCCTCTGATCCTTATCTAACCTTTCGAATTCGCCACTCCCCCTATCTGACCACAACTTACTCACCTTCTCTTCTCTGGTCTCTTCTGCTGCTCCTCCGGTCCACACACTAGCACACCTCTGCAGGAACCTTAAACATCTCGACTTTCACCTACTTTCGGAATCTCTTTCACCTCTCTCCAACATTCATTCCCTCAAAGACCCCGATGCTGCCACCACTCTGTATAACACCACAATAGCTACAGCCCTGGACTCTGTTGCCCCCCTCACACTCCACAAATCCCGGAAAATCAACAGACAACCCTGGCACACAGACCTGACCAAGAAACTCAGACAAGCTTCCAGAGCTGCTGAGCGGCAATGGAAGAAATCCCATTCAAAGGATCACTTCACCACATACAAGCAATCCCTCCTCATTTTCAAATCATCACTCTCTGATGCAAAACAGGCCTACTTCTCATCTCTAATATCTTCTCTGTCCCACAACCCCAAACAACTGTTCAACACTTTTAACTCTCTTCTCCGTCCACCGGCGCCCCCACCTTCACCTCTTATCTCAGCAGAGGACTTTGCCACATACTTCATACAAAAGATCGTCAACATCAGAGAAGGCTTCAGTGCACAGTCCCCTCAGCCCCTCTACATAACTGCTCAGTACTCTTCCACCAAAACCTGCTTCTCCACAATTACAGAAGAATACCTTTCCACCCTACTCTCCAGATCACGTCTCACCACCTGCGTACTTGTCCCAATCCCATCCCACCTCATTCCCAACCTCTCCTCAGTGTTCATCCCAGCCCTAACTCATCTCTTCAACCTATCACTGACCTCTGGTGTCTTCCCCTCTGGTTTTAAACACGCTACAATTAAACCCATCCTTAAAAAACCCTCACTCGACCCATCTTCTCTGTCCAGCTATCGCCCCATATCACTTCTGCCATATGCCTCAAAGCTACTTGAGCAACATGTCCATTCAGAACTGTCCTCTCACCTCTCCTCCTGCTCACTCTTTGACCAACTACAGTCAGGCTTCCGACCCCACCACTCGACTGAAACTGCCCTTACAAAAGTCACCAACGATCTGCTAGCAGCCAAAACCAAAAAACATTACTCTGTTCTCCTCCTCCTTGACCTGTCCTCTGCCTTTGACACCGTCGACCACTCCCTTCTACTACAAACTCTCTCGTCTCTTGGCATCACTGACCTGGCCGTCTCATGGATTGCATCATACCTCACAGACCGGACATTTAGCGTCTGCCACTCTCACGCCACCTCCTCCTCTCATTCCCTCTCTGTTGGTGTCCCACAAGGCTCAGTCCTAGGTCCCCTGCTCTTCTCTATCTATACCTTTGGCCTGGGACAGCTCATAGAGTCCCATGGCTTTCAGTATCACTTTTATGCTGATGACACACAAATCTACCTCTCTGGTCCAGACATCGCCACCTTACTATCCAGAGTCCCACAATGCCTATCTTCAATATCCTCTTTCTTTTCCTCATGCTTTCTAAAACTTAACATGGATAAAACAGAATTTATCATCTTTCCACCATCTTGCACAGCCCTCCCAACAGACCTATCTATCACCATCAACGACTGCACACTCTCCCCCGTTAAACAGGTCTGCTGCTTTGGAGTGACCTTGGATTCTGCACTCTCCTTCAGACCAGACATCCAAGCCCTTTCCACCACCTGCCGCCTCCAACTCAAAAATATCTTCCGTATCCGGGCGTTCCTCAACTATGAGTCTGCCAAAGTACTAATACATGCCCTCATCATCTCCCGCCTAGACTACTGCAACATTCTCCTCTGTGGCCTTCCATCTAGCACCCTAGCCCCCCTCCAATCTATCCTCAACTCTGCTGCCCGACTAATCCACATCTCACCCGGTTACTCCTCTGCCTCTCCCCTTTGCCAATCCCTTCACTGGCTCCCCATTCCCCAGAGAATTCAGTTTAAAATACTAACAAATACATACAAGGCCGTCCACAACCTGTCCCCTCCCTACATCTCAGAACTACTCTCCCGATACATCCCACACGTAATCT